>CBVK0100228731.1:0-24257 GCA_900067695.1 Picea abies | reverse complement strand
TTTTCCAGATTTGGTCTTCCTTTGGAAATTATTACAGACAATGGTCCTGCTTTTATTTCTGCTAAGCTGACCTAGTTTTTAGTTAAATTGGGGGTTAAACATTTTACCTCATCAACTTATTATCCCCAATGTAATGGGCAGGACGAGTCTACCAATAAGAATCTGGTTAGAATTATCAAGGGATTCATTGAAGATAAGCCTCATCAATGGAACACTCTCCTCATTTATTCCCTTTAGGAAGATCATACTACCACCAAGGTGAGCACTAGTTGCACTCTTTTCTAGCTTGTTTATGGTCAAGAATCCGTTCTTCCTGCCGAGCTGGAACTCTCTTCTCTAAGGTTAATTCTACAAGTTGAAGAATTAAATTCTTTCGATGTATCTCAAAGAATGAATGCACGTTTGACTTTAGAGGAGCAAAGGATGTTTGCCTTGGATAATATAAAGAGAAGACAACAAATTGTTAAAATATATTTCAATAAAAGTGTCAAGGTTGTCAAATTTAAGAATAATGAGAAGGTATTGATGTGGGATTCAACTCATGTTGATAGAGGAAGGAATTCAAAGTTCCAAAGGTTATGGTTGGGTCCTTTTAAGATCTCTTTTATCCTGAGTGCAAATTCCTATATCCTAAAGGACTTGCAAGAGTGATTGTTTTCCTATAGCACTAACGGTTCCCACTTAAAACACTATGTGGAACCAACTTGAAAGTTTAAATGTTGGATGGAATTTTTTATGTATTACAATTTGTTTTATTTGTTTTTATTTTACATTTATGTTATTTCATTTTTTCTTATTTCAATTATGTTGTTTCATTTTTGCTATGTCATTTCTTTCTATTTTGTTTCTTTTATTTGACTTCATTTCTTGTCAAAACAAAATGTTAGATCAGTTTTTCCACATCAATGCTATTATGCAAAGTATTGTTAGTCAATAACAATCAGGTTACATAGTTGTCATGATGTTCCCCTTGAAAGCATCATTGAAATTGTTATCTACTTCAACTATTGTTATATAAGATAGTTGGTTTTATCCCTTTTCTTCCATCCACTCCGAGATTCAAAAGAGCATACGATAAATTTTTTCTCCTTGAAGTAAAGAACGATTTTACTATGATTAATTGAATGATTATGCTCATAGTAATAAAACCCCTCATAATTAACACTTTCCATGTGTTATTCCCATAATCGCAGTCATTTTTACCTTAAATATGCTCACTTCCCTTGTTGCATAATCATTCTAATGTCTATTTTCTTGATCTGATGTTTACATGGTCTGTGAAACCATATATTTTGAGTTCTTAATCTGTTGGAAACAGATTTCCTTGTGGATTCGCTAGTTTGTTGACGATTAAAATTGCAACAATAAATTATGTCCGCAAAGGATTGCTAAGATCTATTATTTATTTATGATAATAATATTTAACTACTAGATGGGACCCCCTTGTAGACTAGATGCACAAAGATAGACATGTTATGTTTATATGTTGGTGTTGTTATGATGTTTCCTATTCTTGTGAGGGAAATCTCCTTATGGACTAGCAAATAGGGTTAGAATTTGCATGTAGATATGACCTAGAGAAAATCTACTTTATACCTTCGTCCCCAAACTTAAATCCCATTTCTTTTCAGTAAATACATGGCCAGGTCAACCTACCTTGTTCCAGGTGTTCGATGTCAATCCCTTGTCGCACTTGATCACTTGTTCATAGTTCTCCTTTCCAATGCTGACCTGCATACACGACAAGAAACAACTACACATGCATCTTACCTATAGACTAACGGGTTAGAGATTCAAACATGTACTTAACAAACTTATGAATAACTCATGAATTGGGACGGGAAAATCATTTTCTTTATTACTTTGAATGAGTCAACTTACAAAAAGTTGAGACCAACCATCGCTCCACGAACTTGATCATGTGCTCCTCTTCAACTGTCCTCTAACTTCTTTGCTTCGTATCTCTTCTGGCACAAGGATGGATAAAGGGTTGGGACAATGGGAATATGCAAATGGGCAGAGTTTCTTTGCTATATTTTTCCTCCTCCAAATGGGACCCCTATCCCTTCTTTTATAGGCTAGAAGAAGCTAGGTATTTGGACGAACCCTCGGCCATGCATGGTCGGGAGTTTCAGTTAAATCACCCAGAGCTGTGTGTTCCGTCGACAAATTTCCTTTTTTCATGCTTTTATCAGTCCACGCGGCCTGTTTTAGGTCAGCTTGTGTGTAGACCAGTGCAGTAATGGAGTAGGGTGCATGGGCCCTTATAAAAGAGGGTTTTTAAAGAGTTTCTCAGCAGTGCTTTGGCAAAGAAGGGATCTGAGATGGCTTGATTCTAGATAAGCATGTATGGTGCAATTTAGGGTTATAACAGATGCTCCCTAATGTGTGAGGTTAGAAGAGAATCTGATGGCCAAAATACATTACCAATCTTTACTGATGTGCCGAATGATTGAGCCCAAGGATCAGGAATTGGGAGGCGTTGTCTGCAAAATAACAAATGTCTCATCGAGGAGCGCATACCCATGCTCGGGATAAAATAGAATCATGGCTACCAATCAAATACACTGTAGATCCATGTCATATAACTATATAAAGAGTATCCATGAACAATACACAGCAGAGCTACATCTCAAAATCAAAAAGATATACATATAGAGTATCCATCTTCTAGAAGTTGATACGACCTGATGGTTGGAGATGAGGTCTTCAAAGCTCAAGAAACTACTTCAAAATATTCAAAACTCGAGTAGGAGTGTAATATGAGTGTGCGACTGCACTACCCAGAGGTCTTTGATGGCTCGTCGATCATGGACTGGATGATTAGACTGAAGGCTTCATTGATTTCGAACAAGGACTTGATTGGACATTCAGGATGGTCGGGTATGAGGGAAAGAGACAAATTGCAGAGAGGCTGACTCAGGCTTGGTGAAAAACTTCCCTTGGATAATAGCACGACATATGATGAGACTCAGGAAGCATGGCATTAATCATAAGTCTACGAAGCAGGAGGCAACGCAAACTCTCCATATGTTTGGAAGGATAACCAAACAGTGGAGGACACAACTCTATATAGCGAGAACAACTTCCTAAGGTCATACTACATCCCATAATTTGATGAACAAACAGATAGATATGATTTATCTGAGGGCGACTCATTATGCTGCCAATAAAGAAAATACTTTTCCCTTCCTCTTTTTGGGGTATATTTGATTTTTTTGTCTTTTCAATAATTTTGGGAAAAAGAATAAAGGAATGTTATGTTACAATGGAGGAATGAGTATTAAAAACATACAATTTCAAGGCACAAGGACAAGACTGATGTTCTAGTACAATGATACTCGGGAAAAATCCTCCAGGGGCTAAGGGTGTTAAGATGCAGAAGCAAACTGTTACAAGGTTGGTGTATAAGGTATGAAAACATGGTTAGTAAAACACACAATGGTAACGTCCTTCAAAGTAAGTTTAACGAGCCCAAAGAAGGTAAGCTCGGTGGTTTTTCATATTTAGAGAGTCTGAAAAAACATAAAAGGAGACTCCATTGGGGTACCTTTTTCAAAGCTAGTCTAGTCGGTTCGAAAAAGAGGTAAAATAGCACCGACAAGATGTCTATTCAAAACCATTTTAACGAGTGTGACAAGGACAAGATCACTCGACCATTTTTTCATTTTTAAGGAGTATGAAAAAAGCTTAACTATGAACTCCATCAGGAATGTTCTTCTGGACCAGTTTAATGAGTGTGAAAGAATAAGGTCACTCGACGATCTTTTCAATTTTAGGGAGTCTAAAAAGAGCTTAACTATGGACTCCGTGGGGGTTCCTTCTTCGTAAGTTTAGTCCCTCAGGCCCGAAAAAGGGATAAAATTATACCTGAGAGTACTCTTCTATAGAGCTAAAGTTCCATAGAGTATACCTTTGTTCGTACAGTTGATCGTCTGGACCGAAAAAGGGGTAAACTACCGTCGGACAGATGTGACTTCAAATTTCAGTTTAACGAGCACAAAAGGCCACAAGATCGCTCAGAAATCTTTTCATATTTAGAGGGTCTGAAAAGGGCTTAAAAGAAGACCCATTATTTTTTGGGAGTCCTGAGGGTGAGGTCAAGAGTGAAGAAGAATCATGCAAATGAGGCTCAAACTTGTATTTAGGAAAAACTACAAGGACTCCCGAGCCTATAGTGTTTTAGAGATAGCATGAATACCATAATGCAACCAGGATCTACCTAGGGCATCCATGTTCCGGTAAGCTCTACCACCAAGTTGCGACACTTCTAAAGAAGAGATGATGGTTCCATGTCACAACCTAATGGGATCGATCCTATGGAAAAGGAAAAAGACAACGAGATACAAAAATCAGGGTAGAAACCTAACCTATATGTTCAAGTTGAGCATCGAAATTTTTTTCCACGGACCATTGAAAAATACTCAAAACTCAAAAAAAAAAAACTGTCCCAATACCCGATCAAATCCCTCCTATGCAACTCCTGAATCACTCTAAATGGTTTTTGGTATAAAGAAAATGATAAGGGAGGCCAAAAAAGTGACAAAAAGAGGTCAAAAAGTCTATAAATAGAAGCTGGCAGCTCATTATCACCATTGCTGATTTGGAAATTGAATCTGGAGCCAAAAGACCCCCTTTGATTAAAGTGGTGATTCTGGGAGCTACAGTGGATGAAACGAACTTCTGTCTGGACCAAGTAAGTACAAACTCCCTTATATTGCATTTTATGTCTTTATTTATGTATTAGGTTTCATTTTTTAGGGGGGCATCGACCTTCAAAAAATGTGCCCTAGGTCCACGTGGGCTATCTCAGGACAGACCGTGTGTACATTCGAGTAGAGTAAACTCTGCATGCATGTACACGTGACTGTCACCATTACAGCATGCATGGGCCCCCTTATTGAATGAAAAAGACTTCAAAATCAAGGGTTAACCCTCCTGAACCTTTTTGTCTTGCAGGATGTATGTCCATTGGAGAGAAATAGAGCATGAAGAGGTGAATGAGTTGGTCGGGGAAGACCCCAATGCTGTGGCTACTTTGATGCAGTGTGGGTTACTCAATTTTTTTCTATGTCCTTTCATGTGGGCACAACCTAGGCTATTGAATGCCTTGGTTGACTACTGGCATCTAGATGCAGAGGAATTCATGTTAGAGGGGTAGTCACTGGTGCCCACGGTCGAGGACATTTACGTTTTGACTGGCCTCTCTAGTAGAGGGGAACCAGTCAATTTCTGGACTTTTCCTGCAGGGCCACATAACATAGCAGAATCGATAGGTCTATACCGTGCAGCTGATACAGACCGCTCAAGCATGCAGGTGCCCATAAGAAAGATCACTAACTTATCGCTACAGGCGATAGTATTTCTTATTGGGAAAATTACTAGTTTTGTGGATCTACATCAGGTGTCCCATGCACAGATGAACTGTGTAGTCCAATGCTTAAATGCACAAGTTTTTTATTGGAGTACCACTTTGCTTGAGTGTATGAAGAGGCAATTGACAAAGTGTCATTTGCGGACACATATGAACTTTAGGTTCGGGACCATTCTATGTTCGTTCTTTTTTGAGAGAGTTCCGAGTTTTAGTCCTCGAGTAGTGGTACGAGGACATCAAGCCTCTCCTCCTACTGTGTGTAGATGGGCAGTACTACTGTCACGACAGGGTGGTGGAAGGACCAATGATTCCTTTGATGATGACTTTTTTGCATGGCTGTCATGACATATCCTGGTTATAGAGGACTACCCCTATGCCGGGATTGATTTTTTGAGAGACTAAGAGATACCAATACCTCCTGGTGAGGAGCGAGGGGAGATGGGTAAGTCTCCACCTTTGTAGGTAAGTCTCCACCTTTGTAGTTTTTTTTGGTTGTATATGTAATTTTTATGTTGTTTTGTTATATCTATCATTTCTTTTGTTATGCCGGAGTATTTGACGGATATGGGTTCATTGTGTGCAGATGTGGGACCAGTGTGACCCGTTGACTATGTGAGGAACAGGCGTCGTCCTCGATCAGGGGCCGCACCTTCCGCTGCAGGGGGACCAATAGTAGCAGGAGATCTTCCAGCCAGGGAGGCTGAGAGGGTATTGAGACGGGTTGAGCGTAACTTTACTATGCTCACTCACACAGTCTCGATGGAAAATATTGAGGACCTACCACCATCTATGCAGCCTCATGTAGTGGGGGCACCACGGACGTGGGTCCAGTTGTTTCAGCATTTAGCCAATGTTGTGGACCAGTATAACAGGGCCCACATGCCTTGACTTTAGCTAGACATTTTGACATGCCACGAGCACTACTTGTATATATTTTTTGAGGGCATAATCCCTATGACTCGTTATCGGTTATATTTTTGAGGCGCTTGTGTCCATCTATGTACTCTGGTTACTTTATGATATTATATATGGTTTTTTGGTCTTTTGTGTCTTATGGATCATGTGTACAAACAACGTATCTACATTCTTATGTTAATGTTATTTCATATGTGTGCAAGATGCCAATCTAAAATTTGATTAGCTAGAGTATCTGTAACTTGGTTTAATCTCCTAGAAACATGAAAATATGTAATATAATCAAAGTTTCATTCTAAGAGACATACCCTAAGGAATCGTCGGTGTAAATTTGGATCATGAACCCAGTACACTCTGTTTAACTGAGACACAACCAGTTGAGCATCGAGATAGACCTGGAGATGAGAGATACCCAATGACAAAGCGTCACAAAGAAACTCAATAACGATGCTATACTCGGAAACATTATTTGTGGTTTCACCTAAGCATATCCCTCTAGAAGATAATAACTGTCCTTGAGGTGTAAAGATTACCCAAGCTACGGAGGCAAGCCTCTGAGTGTGCCTACTCGCATCGTCTGCATACCCAATGAACACCTCGGAATCACTTGAAATCTACCACAATGATGAAAGATAATATCAACGACACGTACATAACACTAAAAGAAACTAAAAAGTAATAGTACAAAGACTATACATATGTTACAAAAAGTTACCCGCAGTGACCTGCCTATGAGTAATACTTATTGAGGTAGAGCCCATTTCTAGGCTCCGCTAAAGAATTCCCTTCAAAATCAATCAGATGATAAGAACCTTTTTTTAAAACCTCTTTTATGATGAAAGGTTCGAACCACATGGGTTTGAATTTTCCTACCCCCAGGGGGTCCTTATCTTGGTCATAGACTAGGACAAGGTCACCTTCATAGAAAATACGAGGACAAAAAGACCTATCATACTGACACTTGACCTTATGTTTGTGAGCCTCATTGGCTAGGGCTGCATCATGATGCTGCTCAAGGTATAATAATCGTTCTTCAAGTGGAGAAGTATCTGGCAATAATTGTACTACCAATTTTAGAGACGGGATCTGACATTCAATGGGCAAGACTGCCTCCAACCTGTAAATGAGTTGAAAAGGTGAGAAATTGGTCGCAGTCTTAACAGATGTTTGGTAAGCCCATAATGCCAAGTACAACATCAAATGCCAATTTGACTTGGCTGAGTTGATAGTTCAATGTAGAATGGTATTAAGAGTTTTTTTTACAGCTTCCACCTGCCCATTTGCTTGGGGGTAGTAGGGTGATGAATTCTCTTACCGTAACCCAAGCTTTGATGTTAACTCAGTCATCATCTATTTCTAAAAGTGACTTCCATGGTCAGTGACAATCTCCCTCAGGACGCCAAACCTTGCTATTATCTGATTGAATAAAAAGAGAGTTGCAGTCTCTCCATCATATTTAAATGTTGGCATAGCTTCGACCCACTTTGTGAAGTAGTCTATGGCTACGATGATATAGTGGTGCCCCCTTACTGAAGGAGGGTTGCAAGTAGTGTAATAAATCCCCCACTTGGTGAAGGGACCAACTGTGATGACAGGAAACATGGGAGAGGGATGTGCCCTCATCTTCCAAGAGAAGATTTGGCATGGATGACACTTCTTGACTGATTCGATACAATCTTTGATAAGTGTCGGCCATAAGTAATCTGCTCGTAGAATCTTTTGGGTTGTTTCCAACCCAGACAAATGACCACCACAAGCTCCGGTATGGAAATCATCAAGAATGATAACTTCTTCCTCATGAGTGAGACATCGGCGTAGGATGCAGTCTACACCTCTTTGATACAATGTATCATCGATTATGAGATAATTCTTAGCCTGATGGCGTATGTGTCAAAGCTCATCACGAGAAGCAGTGGTGGGGCACTTCAAATTCTGGAGATAAATAAGTATATATCCATACCAGGGATCCGAATATGTGATCAAAAACATATCTCCTTGGATAAGCGATTCTTCAGGCACAACGTCACCTGACTCAACTGGAAGTTCCAAAATAAGTTCTGCAAAGACTAGTGACTTTTTGGACTTTGCTAAAATGAAGTCTAAGTCAAAATCCTGGAGGATGACTATTCATCTACTAATTTTTCCACCTATTACCCACCGTGTCAACATGTACTGGAATGGATTCACGAAAACAATGACGGTGGTCTTGCGAAACAGAACATAATGACAGAACTGTTGAACACAATGAACTACTGCCAACGCAAGTTTTTCAATGTGAGAATAATTGAGTTCCGGTCCTACGAGGCCTTGACTCAGGTAATAGATCACATATTCTGAGAACAAGTCATCTTTCTAAACTAAAACCATGCCAATGGTTGATTCTGCTGCAACCAGATATAATAAGAAATATTTGTTATAGTTAGGTGGCCAGAGCAGAGGGGCAGTCGTGAGGGCGTGTTTTAATGTGTCAAAAGAGCATTGAGCAGCATCATCCCAGTAAAAAGGAACGTCTTTCTTCAGTAAGAACATAAAGCCCTTGGTGATCTCGGCATAGTTGGCGATGAAGCATCGTAAAAATTTCGCCTTGCCTTGTAGACTCTGAAGTTGAAGGATTGTGCATGGGGGGGGCAACTAAATTATTACCTCAACCTTGAGAGGATCGATCATGATCCTTGTTGTTGACACTATGAAACCTAACAATCATCCTAACGTTACGCAAAATTTGCACTTGTTTGGATTCAGGCGAATCCGAAAGTAGTGAAAACATTCGAAGATAAGTCAGAGGTGTGTGGGATGATCCGTTCTCTTGCGAGATCGTGATGCTAAATCATCTAGATAGGCCTCGACTATATGCTTGAGGTCATGGAAAGAAAAAGACATGGCCCACTAAAAGGTGGCTCCAACATTTTTGAGACCAAAAGGAATTGTACGATATGTGAATGTACCCCATGGGTAGATGAATGTCGTTTTGTGTTGGTCTTCGGGTTTGATTTGGATTTGATTATATCCCGAAAAACCGTCCATGAAAGAAAAGGCTTCACAACCCGCACATTCATCAATGATATGGTCGATGAAAGGTGTGGGAAAATTATCTTTGGGACATGCCTTGTTCAAATCATGGAAGTCGGTACATACACAAATCGTGCCTTGTTTTTTATTGACGATACGGAGTTTGACACCCATTGGGTCAAATGGATAGGATAAATAAACCCAGATTTTAGCAATTTCTCAACCTCAACCTTAATGGTTGCTGCTTTCTTAGGATTAACTGGATGAAGCTTCTACTGAACTGGCTTGGCATCAAGATGCGTTGTGATTTCATGTTCAACTATTTTTGGATCGATGCCTGGCATTTCCTCATAAGACCAAGAAAAAACGTCACAAAATTCTTTGAAAATATCTGTGTAGACTTGAATCTCTTTGGGGGAGTAGTCCGCTCCGACAAAGACATTCTCCACAAAGCCAGGGTTTCGGGAGATATTGATCGATAAGGTTTCAACAATATTTTCCATATTAGCCTCAGTATAAACCTCGTGTGTAGGTAAGGGATTAATAGGACAAGACCCATCTCCCGTCATAGTCACGGTGAATTCTCCCGCTTCAATTCGGCTTAACTCTAGGAGGAAGTGTGATCTGTGATGAAGATCGTCCCAGGGTTTATCCGGACTAGTCATTGCTTAAATTATTGCTTCATCAGAGGGCAAGACTAAGTCTAATGAATCAGTGTGAGCGAGAGAACCCTAAGCCCAAATAGGCTCTAGAAGTGGATCTAACTCTTGTGCAGGAGCTGGATCAGTGTGGGATGAAGTTTGCTGGACTAAAGAGTACGCTACTTCAGCTACAGACAAGGGCATGGACATGCCCGGGTGCCCTGTCCCATACATTGTGGCCGATGGGGAAGGAAGTATCCATGGATCATCGAAGTATGTCGTGTGGAACAATGAAACTTGAAAAATCTCAACCTTATGGTGATTGGATATAAACTTGATATCGCCTTGAGGGGATGGGTAATCGAAGGTACCCATCAAAGATGGGCAAAAACCAACCCCTACATTGACGACACCCAGTTGAGGATTATCAATCATCGGGACCATGGATGCCCCCAATGCAGGGTCAGGTTTGGAGAAAGACAATTGATCAATGGTCACTATCCGGCCCTCATGTGGAAACAACAAGACTCGAAAAACTGTAGCAACCACAACTTGCATGGAATAATTCCAACTCCTTCCTAACAAGAGGTTATAGTCGAGGGGGGCATCAACTACCTCTACTTTGACATACATGGTCTTCCCTCCTAACTGCACAGGGAAAGAAGGGACGATACCATGTGGTCGGAATGAACGACCGTCGAAAGCAGTGAGGAGAGTAGGTGACAGAGACAAAACGGGCTGGCCAATGGCCTTCCAACATGCTAACAACATAACGCATGTCGAGGTTCCCTCATCAACCACCATGCAGAAGATATTCCGAGTAAAATTTTTCATGGGATAAGCCACTACTATCTAAAACGTTACGTGGTAAGGTATATGAGGTTTTAAGTCGGTTGTATCCAGCATGATTGTACCCGAATTACAAGCCTTGATAGATCCTAAAGAGGTTAACAAGGCTTTCCTCTGGGAAGGGCAACTTTGGAGGACCTCCAAAGTGGACATCGCGCAAGGGGTTTGTGATAAATCTTCCACCACAGAGTAGTTCTGGGCGGCCCTTGCATTTGGGTTATGAGAATCTTTTTTGAATGCGCCTTTGGGAATGCATGTCATTGTTTCGCCCAACGTCTTCTCAATCTGAAGAGGAAGAGATGGGAGTTCAGCTTCTTTACCCTTCTCAGAAGCGTTTGGTTTACTATAGTCATGCGCTCTAGTCGATATAAAAGCATCACCCCTCACCATATATACGTTCGCAGATGCGGGGTCGTTTGTAGGCGGACAGGATTTTTGGCTACCCCCTTCTATGCTTGCAGAGGCTTGGGTTAGATTTTGTCCATGTTGAAATGGGTTGGTTAACATAACAGGCTATTGCTGTGTCAAAAACTTTTGGGCTTCTGCAATCCAAGGACATAGATGGGTCGAGTGGTCTTCTGCACACAAGTTGCATGGATACCTCACCTTCCGTTTCTCAGTGTTATCCCTGCCAGCATTATTGGTGGGTTTCTTATCCCCCTTACCCTTCTTTCGTTGTTTTTTCTTTCCTTCAGGCTGTTGGGTGGCCTTTGGGTTAGTCGATTGCACTATGTGTACCTCCGACATTTTGGTAGGGGGAGCAACCAAAGTAGTAGTTTGGCTGGACGTTGTGTGTTGTATAGATAACTGTTGCAATTACTTTGTCAATTTCTCAGTGGGCTTTGTTTGTGCTGAACCAACAATACCATCAAGATGTTGTACAACTCTCTGTCTAGTTGTATCCAACATTGAGCGTGGTGCATCTGGAAACATGTTGTATAATAAACTGGACTGAGAATATATGAGCTCAAATTGTTGAGCTCTCACGATGACATATTCTTCGGAGAATACTCCCGACATTGCGACGTATTTGGATAACTGTGGGACCAAATACTTAAGGAACCACTCAAGAAGGAATGTTGGTGGGATTGGCACCTTAATTAGACTCTTATGGCGTCTTCGTTCTCAGATGTGATAAGAGATATGGTCCGCTGTTGTCTGTTCGAAATTGGCCAGCAGCTATGTGCCAACATTGTATCTCACAGGTAACTAGAAATGGTTGAGGAAATCCATTTCCAGGTCACCGAAGGAAGAGTATCTTGAGTGATCGAGCTCAATGTACCATTTCATAGCACTCTCAATGAGAGTACATTGAAACAATCACAACTATACGGAGTCATATTTCAATGAGTTAGATGAACACCAAAGATGGAAGGTAGTCACATGATCTCCTGGATCTTCATTAGGCTTGGCCTTGAACTTTAGGATGTCTGAAGGAAACTTCGTCGACATAGAAGGCCAACGCAGATCGTGACAGATAGGGTCATTCAAAAACCTTGTCAAATATGGCAAGTGCAAAGTCCCCATGAAAGGTAGTTTGGGTTGTTGGTGATAACTTGGGAAAAAGGGGCCTGGAGTTTGACTGGCACCAGGTTGCCAGGAAAAGTTTGGCTACTAGCCCAGATTCTAGTAGAAACCATGGCCCTGGCTAGTGTATGGATTTTTTGTATGTGGAGATATCATCAGCTGACTTCCAAAATAGGACATAGATGGTTGGGCATGCATTATATTCGAAGGACTCTAGGAAGGGATGCCCCATGTTAGTCCCATGGGGATAGGCATAGTAGTTTGTCTAGGGTTCCATTGATTGTGGAAAGAATTACCCCAGATTGACATTTTGGACGAGGGAACGGATCCCTGCCAAGAATTCCAAGGTTCTGATGTAGAAGAAGTTCCTAGGTTTTCCCCCTGTGTAGGAATAGTACCCTGCATAGGAATAGATTTTCCAAAACTGGGATTGCCCCTAGTCGGGAAGGTAGATGACGAGAAGGCATTGTTACCAAATGTTTCGGCTAAAGAAAATGGTGTTGAACCTACCAACATATTATGCGAAGGTGGTCCTTGACTCCCCGCTCCAAATAAACTATGGTATGTAGGTTGCCCGGTGGATTGTTGATGCGAGCCACCGAGTGAAGGGGACGAAGGAGGGATATGACCTCCTCCGTAAGGGAAAGTGTTAAAAGGAGTAGGAGTGCCCCCCATGTGATCTTGCAGAGGAGTGCTAGAGCTCCCTACCCCCAGACCTAAAGTCTGTAAAGTGGAGTAGGAAAGTATAGGACTTGTACCCGAACTAGGCATCTCGTATGAGAATGAAAGGCTTATCACACTTGGTGTGAAAGGGGTTGTGGCCGCCACCAAAGACAGGATTGGACCACTGTGTGATGTAGAGGCAGTCAAGACCATGGTGGCTCGGACCAGTGATGGTGGGTTAGGAGGTGAAAACTCTCTTGTGGTGACAACCGTAGTGGGAATTGAAGAATTCCCAGAAGGAGTAACAACATTTGTTTCCATTGCTGTGTGAAACACTGTCTGGCGCTCGTAAAATTGAATTGGTATGATGAAAGGTACAAAGAAATCAGTGGTTGGGGTTTCAACTAGGCCAAGAACATTCACTCCAAGGTCCAAAACGGTCAATTCCTCCGGATGTTGGTCGGGCACAATTGCTTGTAGCCCGGTCACTTCAAAAGACCCTTGTTGGTCTAGCTTTCGCCTTAATGGTGGTGGGGGTGGCTCCAGTGTAACCGGCAGCAGGCCAAGAAACCTTCGTGACCGGTGGAGCTCATGATCTTCCACTATGTGAGAATATCAAAGACACTCTAGGGTAGTCTAAACGTTCAAAAGTAACAAACACTAAAAAAAAAGTCCCTATAAGATAAGACATGCAAACACTAAATTAATTGGACTTACCGGTGCAAGTGAAACTCGAAAACGAAAGCACCCTCCAGGTATACTTTGCAAAGCATGGCCCAATGTTTGTCCTAGGTATCGCGGTATACCCCCACAGTCACCTGTGTATGTCCCTAAAAAGATAGGCAACTAGGTTGCCAATGCACGAACAATCACCAAGCGGGTACAGTCGAAATTCAGGTAGACCACAAGGAGCAGGGTATCGAGCCTGAAACCTTTCAAGGGTATCGAAAGCAAGTGGTCTGGAAGATAACTGAATACCTCGAATGGATTTGAGACCCACGAATCCCTGTGGCAAATGCAATCGACGAAATCCAAAAACAAGCCCTCTATATGTGTTCTCCACTACGATTGGTCCAGCTTTGGAGGGGTTATCTCCGCTACCTTTCTGCACGCAACCTCGTGTTTATCTCCTGTGTTAGAGGGGGGTCCTGAATAAATTTTACGATACTATACTTAGACACTCCCTAACTTAGACTCCAATGTTTGGTTGTAATGGCCTTGAAGAGTTTCCTATCCAACCTAATCGAAGGTCCTAATCCTGAACTAGTTGTTTAACCCTACAAACATAAAAGTCTAATAAATTTTAGATTTAGCGTTAATTTTATGGCTTTGTCTTATATCAAGGGGTATGAAAGTGACACTGATGATGTGTAAAAGACAAAAGAAAAAATGAATAAAAAAGATGGAAACAAAAACTTTTACTTAATGCAAAATTTCAACAACTTTTCAAAATATTTTTTTCTTAATTTTCTAAGATTTTGGCAAAAGAAATTTCACTTGACTACAAGATACTTATGATCTAAGTAAACTGAAAAAACTTATGAAATAAACGACCTTTCCCTGGCTAATAATGTAGAAACACACTCTTCAACCAAACAAGAAAATGAAAGAGATTTTTTTATTTTATTTAAATGTTGATAAAGCAAAAAGGAAAAATACCAACAAGTAAAAACTAAGAAAAACAATCCTATCCTAATCGCAAATCACAAAGAATCACTCCAAGAAATCACACACTAGCAACTTAAAAAAAATGACTCTCACACTTGTCTAAAAACCCTAAGAAATTCTTTTTTATGACAACTTTTAAATGAGAAAAAGCAATCTAAGGATAAGATTAATCCTAAGCTATTGACTGCTAAGACATAGAGTCAACCACCTGAGAGGTATAATTCTCATCAAGGGAAAGGATGACTGCCTTACCCTCAACAAAAACTATCTTGCACAAGCATGCTACTGATAATCCAACAGCAAGCGTGTGAACATGAGCTGTATAGAGACAGAGGGCGTGTACATGTGGGCTGACCTTGTACAGGCCGTGTGTATCTCTAAACTCTGAGAAAAAATAAAAACAGACAACCCAAACTAGGAAGAGACCACTGATATTGATAACCAGGATCCCTTGAAGGCTTGGACACTCTTTTTAACAGAAAAAGCAAACAATGTAAGGAAAAAAATTGTAAAACAAACCAATCTGAGACAAGACTGCAAACAACCAAGACTTATAAAGAATCCTAGAAAACACCTGAGAATTTCTAATTCTAACAGGGAAGAGGATGACTACCTCAAAAATTCTCTGGACTCTACACGCTACTGCTACTTCTTCAACTAGCTTTCACACGCGGGTTGTAAGAGAGTAGGGCACAGGTACACGCATGCAGACCTTATGCAGGCCGCGTGTACCTCTGTGGGTCTCGAAAAAACACAGCCAAGCAAATAATAGAGACAGCTGGTATGGGAAACCAAACTCTCTGCTAGCTCAGATTTTACAGAAACTAAAAAAAAAAAGGCAAGAAAAACTAGTCTTTTTCTATAAACTACCCAAAAAATAAAATTCCAGGAACCCTAGAGACTTCCCCAGTATGGTCGCCAATTCTGTTGTGAGGGAAATCTCCTTACGGACTAGAAAATAGGGTTAGAATTTGCATGTAGATATGAACTAGAGAAAATCTACTTTCTACCTTCGTCCCCAGACTTAAATTCCATTTCTTTTCAGTAAATACATGGCCAGGTCAACCTACCTTGTTCCAGGCGTTCGATGTCGATCCCTTGTTGCATTTGATCACTTGTTCGCAGTTCTCCTTTCCAATGCTGACCTGCATACAAGACAAGCAACAACTACACATGCATATTACCTATAGACTAACAGGTTAGAGATTCAAACATGTACTTAACAAACTTATGAATAACTCATGAATTGGGATGGAAAAATCATTTTCTTTATTACTTTGAATGAGTCAACTTACAAAAATTCGAGACCAGCCATCACTCTGCGAACCTAATCCTGGGCTCCTCTTTAACTGTCCTCCAACTTCATTGCTTCGTATCTCTTCTGGCACAAGGATGGATAAAGGGTTGGGATAGTGGGAATATGCAAATAGGCAGAGTTTCTTTGCTATATTTTTCCTCCTCCAAATGGGACCCCTAGCCCTTCTTTTATAGGCTAGAAGAAGCTAGGTATTTGGACGAACCCTCGGCCATGCATGGACGGGAGTTTCAGTTAACTCACCCATAGTTGTGTGTTCCATCAACAAATTTCCTTTTTTCGTTCTTTTGTCGATCCATGCAGGTTGTTTTAGGTTAGCTAGCATGTACATGCGTGCAGTAATGGAGTAGGGCCTGTGGGCCCTTATAAAAGAGGTTTTTTAAAGAGTTACTCAGCAGTGCTTTGGCAAAGAAGGGATCTGAGATGGCCTGATGGCAGGTAAGCATGTATGGTGCAATTTAGGGTTATAACACCTACACAATCCTATACAGTTGATGATGTATTCTTGGTTTCATTTGATAAGACAAATGGGTGGTTGATGCATTGTTGCTAAATGTTGTTGATATTCACCTTCGAGACAAGGTTGTGCCATGGGTATGAGGATTATGTTGTTTACAAGTGCTATGTTATGTTATGTTATAACATTGATTAATAATCCATATATGATTTATGAAAAATATAATAAAATGGGAGCTAGATCAAAACAAAAAGGAAAAACTATGGATAAGTTCTAAAGCTATGGAAAAACGATTATATATAAACCTTGTGACAAATGTGAAATGGTGGACCTAGCTACTATACTATATGTTTTGGTTAAAGGATTATGCAATTTTTATTAAAGAGTTATATGGAGGCACATATGGTAATGTTAACGTATGGTGGTGACATGTTTCGGGTGGTGCACTATACAATAGATATGGCATCGAATCTTTACAATGGACATGGCATTAAATTTATGCAATGGTTATTTGGTTGAATTTAATGGTTGATGGATTGTCTAGTACGTAAAATTGAATAGGTCCAGGTGAGGAAGCGACGTGCATTTATTACACATCACTCCAAACCTCCCTTGAACCTGTCATCCTATCATAGTTTCATTTTTCTCTGTTGGTTGTGGAAGCATCGTGATTTTAGGTTTTGGAAGGGGAAAACTCAAACCAGCTTGTCATTGAAGCGATTTTTCACAGGTATGGTTCTTTTCTTTCCATCCATGATGGACTCTCTGTATTACGAATAAAATTGTGGCTTAGGATTGCATGGGTTCTGTGTTTTCTTAAGTTTTTGACTTAGTGTCAATATTGTGTTATGGGTTCTCTGTAATTACTGTGAAAAGTTGGCATTTTTAAGAAAGTAATGTGTGTTATTGATTATAAAGTTTGCGCATTGGTTATTGATTCTGTCAACTTTGATTTTTATGATGATTCTCTGTGAAAAATGATAATAGTGGTGCAACGAGCTTTGAGTTTTATTTTTGTGGGGTTTTACCACAAGTTTGGGTATCAGCTATTGTCGACCCTTTTTCCTCTTGGTCATTGTTGTGATTATTTATCTAGGTTGAAATGAAACTGTCGACAGTGGTGTGGTTCTTTTTTTCGAGCCCGAGCTATTGTTTGTTATGGCTTGTTCTTTAATGTCATTATTGCCGGAAGATTTCCACAGACCAATCTTGTTTTTCCTAGAATGTAAATGGAAGCCTCTATATGCATTGAATGGCCACGTGTTGTGCTTCATCTTTCTTTTCACAAGAGTTTCAATAATCGCTCCTCTCATATCTGTTTTAATGGCCGAATGTTATGTCTTTGAGCCTCACTGTCAATTATCAATTGTATTTCAAGGGTTATCAACCTCCTGGGTGTTGGGAAGAAACACAGTCTCTATGTGTTTTGAGGATTCTTCATTGTTTAAATTAACTGCCATTTCCTCTCTGCAATAAAATTTTAGAGGCATCTGTGTGTCCGGGTTGTTAAGCTTGAATTGTCTTGTTTCTACTCGAGCATTCTCTTTATGGCTCTGTCAATATAGTGGGGTTATGAGTTGAAAGACTGTGGTGTTTTAAAAGAGCATGGATCTCTGTTCTTCCAAGATTATATTTGTTACCTATGGTTTCTTCTCAGTGGTAAATTCTTGAGGAGGTAAAATATTATGAGCTCTATGTGTTTTCTAAGGTCAAGAAGACTTATGTTACCTCTCTGCATTTAAATTCTAAAGAGCTCGACTTGGTTCTATTGAGCCTGACTTGCTTCCACTTTCCTTGGGCACCTTCTGGGATCTGTCAAGATTTTGGTTTACCAGTTTAATGATTGTGGTAATTATAAAGGGCATGCGCTCTCTAATTTCAAGGCCTTTCTTGATCGAGTCTCTATGTTTCCTTGGTGTGATTAATTTGTATGGGTTACCTACAACCCAAGATTTTTCCATTTGACCAAATATGGATTCTCCACTCATTGTTGTGCTAAATCCTATCATGATCATGATTATATTTAAAGTTTCAAGGAAACTGTGTGAGTAATTATTTCACCAAACATGATCTTGGTCCTGTCATGTTTTAAAGAGACACTTATGTGTCAATATGGTATTGTTCTCTTCATGCATATTATGGCTCTGTCTCTTATCAATCATTTATTTTGGAAGGAAGTCTGTATATGTTTGACGAATGTGGATCTCAGGTTCAGAGCTACATGTTTTTGGTTAAGTACTGTTGTCGAATTAATATCGATATCGATGATTATTTGGTTGAAGACTTGTGTGTATGATAGGTTCATCGAACATGCTTTCGATTCTCTCCATATTTAAAAAGGGACCCAGGGGTGATTAAATTGGGCCTGATTTTTGTTTGATGACAGTTGACTATTGATTGTTAATCTCGGGTCTATTATTGTTTGATTACCAATGATGAATATTGGATATAGATAATGGGAATCACTGTGCATATTTTTTTATTAAAAAAAAAAAAAATCATCATTAGAGTTGAAGTACTGTGGCTCGAATGGTTATGTTGTTATTGTGGAATTGGAAATGATTTTCATAGTCATTATATAGAATACACAGATTGTTATAAATTGAAGAATTCTGGGAAATTAAATTGTTTTATTGAAGACAACAAGCAATTTGTTTTCAATTGAGGAATAGTTAAATGTTTTTGGCCTTGGAAGTGGATAATTTTTGGATTGAAATTGAAATAGAGCTATGATTGATGTTTGATTTAATTTATTTTGTGAACAGTATCCATATAATTCCTTCTCATTTTCTCACTTTTTTGCTCATTATAAATCCTCTCACGATCTCAAATTCATTTTACATGCCCTGTTCACTAAAATAGAATTAAAACTCTATATGACAGTGATAAAAAATGACACATAGATAGGGAATAAGAACACGATTACACGATTATTGAAGACAACAAGCAATTTGTTTGCAATTGAGGAATACTTAAATTTTTTTGGTCTTGGAAGTGGATGATTTTTGGATTGAAATTGAAACAGAGCTATGATTGATGTTTGATTTAATTTATTTTATGAACATTATATGTATAATTCCCTCTCATTTTCTCACTTTTTCTCTCATTATAAATCCCCTCATGATCCCAAATTCATTTTACACTCCCTTTTCACTAAAATGAAATTAAAACTTTGTATGACAGTGATAAAAAGTGACACAGATATAGGTGGCAATTGATATATTTTGGTGTTGTTTGCACAGTCAGTTATTTAATGAATTTTCGAGTAGTAATCATGTTCTTATTCCCTATCATGATACGACTTTTTTGCTTATTACAATCCCCCCAAATATCCCATGAACCCTATTTCACCCCTTCCTCATTTGAAAATTATTAAATAAATTTTATGGATTGGATTGCATAGGTCTCATGTTAATTTCTGAGCCGAACTTTGTTTCATATTAAGAGAATGTCATGTATGTTCTATTAAGAGATAGTTGCTAATAATTTCTGCATACAAGATGAGCTTCTTTAGTAGAGGAAGTCATGGCCGAAACAATAGGGGAAGAGGAAAATGGAACAGAGGGCCTAGAAGGCCCAAATTCTCAATACATTTCGATGTCGATCCTCAGGAATTGAACCAGCTTTTTCAAGATGGGTTTTTCAATTAGAGTGGGAAAGGGATAGTCCAGCCTAGACCAGAGAGGCCTCCCTTCTAGCCCCAATTTTTTCCTGGTACCCCGTGCCTCCCCATGTATCTTTGCAACCTGAAGTTCCAGAGAATGATGGATGGCATGAGATTGTTCACCCAACAGTCTCCCACCATCGTGGCTAGAAAAAATTTTCATTACCTCCACCTATAAACCCAAATGTTCAAATTTTCCCTACACACTCACCTGTACAATCCTCCCATGCAAGAAAATGACTCAAAACCGAGGCTCACCATGTGCATGACAAAGGTAAAGTTGTTGTTTCTCCCTCCTCTCCTTGAAGTGACTTAGCCAAGTCAGTGTCTTCCCGTATGCACTTGAGAGACGACTACTCCCATGTCCTTAATGAGATCAAGACTCAAGGTTCCACCCAGCCTAAGGCTATTTCAGGGAAGTCCAAAGGGGACAACACTGAAAAAGGAAAAATTGCCTCTCAAAGTGGAAAATATGGATTTTAATTATGTTTTTATAACTGATTTATTGAGGATAGTGGACTGCAAAAAGTTTTGGACAACAAACTATTTTTTGGGATATTGTGGATATTTACATGTTTTGGATAAATTTGAAATATTTCTGATATTTAAATTTCAAATTGTGGAAATAATTATTGGAGTCACAAGGAGGCATGTGTTAATTGGTTGTCTAATTATGTTTATTTTTGTTAAGAAATAAAAGGGAGTCACAAGGGTAAAAGGGAGTCACAAGGGGTCCCACCTACTTAGTTATTATTTAATAAAAAACCCTTAATTATTATTATTGCTATTATTATTACTTCCTCTAAACTAAAGATTAGTTAAGTTTTAGTTAAATTAACTAAATGAGGTAGTTGAACTACTTCAACTAATTTGGAATGCATAAAATCCAAATGAGAAGGAAGAACAAGGAGATAATAGAAGGAGAAAGCATACTAAGGTTTGCTCTTGAGTTTTATTGAGATAGTTCAGTTTTCATTGATTCTTCAAATTATCAAAGGCCTAATTCTCTTTTTGATAGCAGGGTCCTATTGTAGACAGCAAGGTTCAAAGTTGAACCATATCATTCAGATGTTTGTTTCAGAGGTGTTGATCTATCTTTGATAGTCTGTGTAGAATTGTATGTTTATGAATTGAGTTTCATGACTGATAAAGGATATTGTGCAGATTCAAGTGGGCAGTAGTCTATGGCAAGTTGATCCAAATTTTTAAAGTTCTATTTTTACTTCTTGTCAGAGTCCTTTTGTATGGTTTTTATCATGGATTTATAAGTTTGACCTTGTTCCATGCCCCTACGGGGATTTTTGTAAGAGAAGGACACTTTTAATTTCTTGGAATGAAATAAAGCGATTGATATTCTATCTCATTTGTGTTAATTTGTGACTTGGTATTTTTTCTTTTGATCTCCACATTCACTTTCTGCAATTTTTTATATTCAGAAAATTACATAAAAATGTTATATATTGCAACAATATTTTATTTTAAAAATCAGCCTAAGCCCTTGTAATTAATACTTGTGGATTGGGAAATACATTTTGAGGATATAAACATAGGGTGATATTCCTGACTATCTTGCCTTAGCCAAGCAAGATTCAAAAATGATTCAGTAAGATAAATTCATATATTTTCCTCGATAGGAGGTAAGAGAGACTTTGTAAACCAAATCACGAGGAGTTGGTTTGGAATTGGATCTTTAATCAACCATATCCTCCGTTTCCACTCATGAATATGATTAGATATGTGGGTGGAAGAGGATTGTCAGAGTGAGTTCAAAATATCTATACTGGTCTCGTAGTGTATAGGACACTGAAAATGTGTCATAAAGGCCATGGCAAGAGAATTAAATTTGACAAAGGAGGTATGTTGCAGTTCAATATACCATTTCGATGTCGCACCTAGAAGTGTTCTTTGAAAAATTCTCAACCGAATGGAATCGTCCATTAAATATTTGGAAGAACACCATAAATGGAATGTCATAACATGATTGTTAGGATCTTCCCCATGTTTTTCATTGAATTTTGGGATGTCAGACGGTAATTTGGCAGGGATGGCAGGAAAAAACAGGGCATGTTGAATGGGATCGTTTGTCAAACGTGATAGATCTAGCATATTTAATGTAGCCAAGAATGGAAGTTTTTAGTTATCCTGTGGATACTGGTGGTAACCATATGACATGGGAATACCAATAGGACCATATCTAGATTGTAGTGATATAGAAAAACTAGATGGTCCTCCCATATATGGTGGTTTCCCGGGTTGTCCACCCATGAAAGGTGGTTGTCTGGATTTTCCACCCATGTACTGTGACTAAACTCCTACGTACTAAGATTGACCTGATGGTCCCCTCGTGTATGGTTATTGAGGGGAATTTTCTGTCAGAATCATGGGGTTTATGGATTGATAGGAAAAATTTACTTGCAGAGGAATTCCCACCAGATTGGGTTGACCCCACAAAGGATTAACAACTACTAGAAATAGTTGTCTATGATATAGGCTAGTGGTAGCAGGGGTAGAAGGACTTGTAGGAGCAACTTTACCCTAAGCTTGTTGATGTTGAAACCATGTAGGTTTCTCCCCAATAAAAATTTCCCTTGTAGCTGAAGGTTTCCCCCCAGCTAAAGGTTGGCCTCCCATTGAAGATTGACCTCCAATGTAGGGTGTGTTGATGATGAAAATCGCAACGAGGATTTCGCCTACAAAGTATTGCTAAAATCCTATTATTTATAAGCTAATGATATATATAATACTAGTAGGTGGGACCCCCTTGTAGATTGTAGGATCAAAGATAGTCTTGTTAAACATTTTATGTTGTTGTTCGATGATGCTTACAGGGTTCTACATGATTGATGGTGAAATATTGGTTTTATTTGTGACATAATGGAAGATGGATAATGCATGTTATGTGTTGGTTATGTTGCTCTAAACTCTAAATTCCATGTCATGATGGCTTATGTTAACTACTATTACAATTTCTATTGGTGCCTTGATTCTTATACCTACACAAGATACATGTTAGTAACAACAAATAAGAGAAATGGAAAAGGGACCTATGAAAAAATCCAAGAAAGAGAAGTTATATTATACTATGCTATGCTATACTATGTGCAAATGAAATTAAAAGGATTATTGTTAGTCCTAACTAGAAATGTTAGTGGATATACGATTATTATTGAGTTATCATTGGCGCACTTGATATACTTTATGGTATGTTTTGGAAATGGTTAATATTATATCGGGTGGCGCATTTGGAAAGCAATGTATGTTAGTTTCGATGCATGGATTAATGTTGGTTGGTTGGTGTGTACTACATAATTGAATGAGGAGAGGATGGAAGCAACGTGCATTTACTGCATGTCACTCCATACTTCCCCCATTTCCCGTCACCCTATCTTGGCTATTGTTCAATTGAATTTCGCTGTGGTTAAGCTCTGATATTCAGGCGAGGAAGGAATTGCTTGACCAAGCTCACAGTTTTAAGGCCATTTGGTTACAGGTATGTTTTTCTTTTCCATCCATGAACTCACTCTGGTTATGAAATAAATATTGTCTCGGTGATGTATTGGTCTGTGTTTTTCTTGAGGCTGGAAACTTTGTAAACTCATGGTATTTTTCTGGAATGGTTGTTTGTGTTATTCGTTGCAAATGGAAAAGTTGATGGTTGAAGTGATAATTTCATTAAATGTTCTCTGTGGTGGAAGTCGTGAAGGCTCTCTATTGTCTTTATGGGTTTTTGTTGGAGGGTTTCATTCATATGGACTTGTTGGTCATCTCCTCACAGTCTGTGTAACCATACCCGATCGTATTTGTTGTTATGGAGTTGTTGTGTAATTTTTGAACCACCTTTGGGTCACTGCATATCGTTTTCCACATGGTCGTGGGCTTGTTTTATGTTATTCATATCTACACAGTTGGTTATTGTGGCTATTAATCCAAGAGTTTTTCTTTAGGGTTGGTTGCTATTACCCAAGATCTGCATTTATATCTGCATTATTTTTTTTTTTTGGGAAAACCACGAGGGTTATGCTCTACGTGTTCTCGGTGTTATTTAGTAGCCAGTAAGGAGCCTATGCTCCTATGTTCATAGTCTCTTGTTAAGAACCAAATATCAATATAGCATAGAAAAACCTCAGAAAAAATACTCAATGCCTTGAAAAAGAGATAATTTTAGATAATAATCC
>CBVK0100228730.1:0-24263 GCA_900067695.1 Picea abies | reverse complement strand
CCCAACTCGGAAGACCCATTTTGAAATTTGTAATAATATTTACTTAATTTTGAATTTATTTTTATTTTTTATAAAAAATATAATTAGAAAAAAAATAACTAGGAAAATAAATGCAGAATGATTTGAATTTTACATGGTCAGAGAAATGAGAGAAGCAACTTAGCAATTATGAAAACAGTTTTCAATAATCATTTTTATCTATCTTTGTATCTTTTTATGTATTCAAAATTTTAGTTTATATTTTATTTGTGAGACAAGGGACCCTCCCCATCCAGCCATTTGACTGGTTAAATCGACGGAGGTATACATAGCCCACCTCTTTTGGATTTGAACTTGTGACCTATTAAAAAGAAACACATGTTATATGTTTTTTATTTTTTATTTAAGTTTTTAAAAACTTTAAATGAAAAAACCATTTACTTATAACTTTTGGAATAGCGTGTGTAATCTCAAACATATTTTCTTCAATATGCAAACATTCAAATAACATTTTTTAATCTGGGACTATAGCAATAGATAATTCTTTGACTTCATATTAATATGTCCTTTGACTATAAATATTTGCATCATTTGTATTGTCCTTATGCCTCATTGTCTCATTGGAGAATAGATTGGAATGTTGTAAATGTTTAGATATCCAAAGTTTTGAGCTTGGATGCTCTTTTTAAATTTTAAATTTTAAATTTTTATTGAAATGTTTACATACTGAAAGTTCTGAGCATCAAAACTCTTTTTTAATGTTTTTTATTATTTCTATTTGTATTGAAATGTTTACATACCTAAAGTTTAGAGCATTGACACTCTTTTTGAGGTACTTGAATGGCCCTCATAGATTAAATGTTTACATAGCGTGAGGCCCTTAAACATGCCTGACACCTTAAATGTTTGCACAACGTGAGGCCCTTAAAAATCCATGATAACCTTAAATGTTTACCTAAATAGGCTTCTCACAATTCAGTTTTTCTCGAATTTTTCCATACAATGTTGTAGAGAATTTGGACATTATTGTTGTCCACCGTTAGTTGCATAGCAATCGTATGTTTCATACTTCTTCTATGCCAGGAATGCAATTTATTCATCATTGAAGATACATATATTATTTACTGGTTCAGTGGTTGCTTCTTATTCGTTGGTTCGTTGGTTCGTCGGTTGCTGCTTGTTGTTGTTTGGTTCAACTTTGTAAGGTTGAGGACCTGCACCTGCGGTTGGACCTGTTGGTGCTTGTTTCTTGTTTTTGTTTGCTTCAACTTTTCAGGGTTGGGGTCCTGGACCCGCAGTTGGGGCTATTTTTTTGAATTTGCGGGGTTCAAGTCCTGCACCCACAATTCGACCTACACTTATGTAGTTCATCATTGTCGAGTAAGTTTCGATGCCATAATTTCATTCGTATTCGTTCTTTGTTGTTTACTGTTTGTAGTCTGCAAGTAAGAATGTTTAAGTATTTCCGCTCGCATGGTCGTCGTATGTTTCAGATTTATTCTATGCTTGGGATGCAATTTGGTCATCATTGAAGATACATATGTTGTTTAATGGTTCAGTAGTTGTTGCTTGTTTGCTAGTTTGTTGGTTCGTCAGTTGTTGCTTGTTGTTGTTTGGTTCAAGTTTGTGAGTTTGAGGTCCCGCAGATGTAGTTTGGCTTGTTGGTGCTTGCTCACTGGTTTGTTGCTTGCTGTTTTCTTTTGGTTGCTTTGGCTTTGCAAGGTTGGGGTCTTGTGCCGACAGTTGGAGCTATTTTTTTCACTTTGCAGTGTTCAAGTCCTGCACCTACAAGTGGACCTATGGTTTTGTAGTTCATCATTAACGAGTAAGTTTCAATAGCATACTTTCATTTGTGTTTGTTGTTTACTATTTGTTGTTTCCATTTTGCAAGTAAGAATGTTTAAGTATTTATTCATTGTTTTTGTCCTATGGACTTTCCATAAAGGTTGGCATATATTTTTCTCTCCTGCTCTTCAATTTTCCTCCGATTTTTTTCCCGAGACTCAGCACCATGTCCATGTCAATGTCGTGTGCACAACTTCGACTGTCATTTTTTCTAGCATTGCAAATTCCTATCCTTTTCTGTGTGTGATGAAGTCGAAATATAATGCCTATCCAATACCTACCTATCCCGTACGGGAATCGAACCCGTGTCTTTCGCATGAAAAATACGATTTCAAGCTTGTTTCCTTTGCAGGATGTTCTTGTAGAAGAAAAATGCATGTAGGTATAGAAGGGATAGGTATCATACAATCGTGCCTAGGCTGCAACAAAATTGCAAACAATTTGCATATCTTTCCATCCTGCTCTTAAATTTTTCTCCAATGTTTTCTCCTAACTCTGAACCATACCTACATGCCTTTACAAAATGTTCTTGTAGAAGAAAAAGATGTTGAGATGGTGATAGCAAGAGTAATGTTCCATGGATTGCAAATTGCAATATTCAATTTCTATGCTGCTTCACGTGCAACTTTGCCAACATAATGAATGTGTTCTCAATGCATCACACCATTTACATATGGACGATATCATTCTAGGATACTTCAGTGTTGGCATGCTACAAAATAGTGGCATAACAAATAATTGGAAAAATACATGTGCAATTACAATGTCTGCTTTATCTTGGTTAATATAAAACATGTGTTAAACGCACGTATTAACCATATATGGTGAAATGTGCCCATATCACAATACAACATCTTTATCTTATACACAGACTGGTCTGACCATGATACAATTTGTCTTGTACATGAAATATGAAATATACATCAAAGATATTACAAAATTATATTCCCATGTCTCAAAGCATATCTGGATACTTTGTTGCACAAAATCAAATCATTCAGCTATAACCATGCAATTTATTAATATTTTGTAGCTTGTAATATATTTTGGACATGAAAAATTCTATATAATTACAACCATGGATCAAGAAAAGCAAAGGTTCATGTTTCTAACTCTCTTTTATTCTATTCCTTTGATTCTCAATTACTGTATGTACATATTAATTGTTCTCCCTTGCATACCATCTTCCATTCCTGTTCATTGTATTTTGTGCGTTCCCACATTGAAACAAACAAAATAATTGGAGAAAACAAAGGACTCTTTACCACAAATGTAGAAGAGGAGATACAAAGGTGCATGTTTCTGCTCTTATTTCATATTTCATTGTTTTGTATTTCATTTATTGTTTCTATATGTGTTCTATTGCTTTGAACCTAAGTTATTGTATGTAGATACTGTGTATCTTCATACATAACAACTTATAATATTTCATAATCAGTTCCTTTCCAATTGGCACACCTGTACAGTCAAATCACTTAGAACTTCTAGGGGATTAACAATGGGTTGGGATCCAAAAAAATATGTTTTCAATCCCTCCCTTTGTTGTGGAGGCATTTTACTATATGGAACTAGCCTCATCACAAAAAAACAAATCAATCTTCTCAACATCTATGGACCCTACTTCGACATAAAAAAAAATTGGGAGAAGATTGAAGCCAAGGGAATACTTGACCTTGAATACTTGATTATTTTTGGTGACATAAACCTCACAACCTTTGTGGGCGAAGTTTGGGGGGCCTCTGCTACACAAGACACTATGGAAGACTACTTCTCTACCCTTTTCACTACACATCATTTGGTAGGCTATCCACCAGACTTCTTGACTCCTACTTGACGTAATGGGCAAGTGGGATCAGACTCTATCTCCAAGAGACTGGATCACTTTCTCATTTCTGAACACTTCATTTTTTCGGAGGATAGGATTTTCTCCTGGGTAAGCTTACCTTTTATATCTGACCATGCACCGATCATTCTACAACTAGATTCTTCTACACACAAGATTTCATACCCATTTAAACTAAACTCGGGTTGGCTTACAGAAGAAGATTTTGATTCCATTGTAACTGAAGTGTGGAAGGATCCACTTTACTTATCTGAATTGAACATCCATCATCGACTTGTATGGAATCTCAAAAATCCTAAATCTAGCATAAAATCATGGGCTGCCACTCATCTAAAGCAAAATGATCATCGATTAATTTCTCTCGACACTAAAATTTAGGCACTTTTACTTGCAGAAATTAGCGTGGGGTCCACTGGTCTTGATAGTCATATATTAAAGGACCTTGAATCAGAGCGGAATCAACTTTTACTAAAAGTTGAAGTTACTTGGAAACAACGATGTAGAGAAAACTAGATCAAGCTCGGTGACCTCAACACCAAATATTATGATAAATATGCCAGCTCTTGCAGAAGTAAAAACTATATTTCGGAGATCACTGCTGAGGATGGAACTCTGCACAAAGGCCAACATACTTTAAAAACTGCAACAGTTAAACATTTCCAATCTTTTTTTTAGCAGAACCCAACAACGAACCTTCAGACAACTGTATCGATGGATAGAATTTTCCAACACTCAGTTACAGGGGAAGATGCACTTTTTCTAGAAAATTCTTGTATGCTACAAGAGAATTCAATTTCTCTTAAATCCTTCTCCAAGGAAAAATGTCCAGGTCCATATGGTTGGATGATAGAATTCTATTTGCACTTTTTCGATCTGGTTGGCCCAGATCTTCTAGAGCTTGTGGAGGACACTAGACTTAGTGGAAAGGTGATTGGCACTTTAAAATCGACTTCTATCACACTTATTCCTAAAGATTCTACTCCCTCATCCTTTGGCGATTACAGTCCTATTGCACTCTACAATCTATTCTACAAACTCATCTCCAAAATTATAGACTACAAGATCAATCCTATTCTCTCTCGTTTCCTTTCCAAAGAACAATTGGGGTTTCTAAAAGGTTGTCAGATCCTAGATGCCATTGGAACTTCCCAGGAGTGCCTTCACAGTATCAAATCAAAGAATTCCAAGCCGCTTATCCTAAAATTTGACCTCAAAAAGGATTTCAACTGCATTGATTGGGATTTTCTTAGATTGATTCTAGCTCAGACAGGGTTCAGTCAGTCAATGATCAAGTGGATCATGGGTTGTGTGGTCAGTGATAATATTTCCATTTCGGTCAATGGCGAATCCTCCTCCTTCTTCCGTATTGGCAGAGTACCGCAGAAGGGTTGTCCCCTCTCTCCTCTTCTATTCATTTGGGCTATGGAAGCATTGAACCTGCTTCTCAAAACTAGACAAGATGAAGGTAAGATATCTGGAATAAAGGTTTCGAGGAGCATCAAGATTCTACATCTCCTTTTTGCTGACAACGTCCTCATCATGACAAATGGCACTCTTCAATAATGGTTAGAAATAAAATAGATATTAAACAACTTCTGCAGAGCCACAGGCTTGACGATCGATTGGGACAAATCCACTTTCCACTTTGCAAATTTACATCAACACATCTTGGATCAGATAAAAGGTATCTTCCCCTACACTTTCTCTCCACTTTCCTCCAGACTCAAATAACTGGGCTATAATTTAAAATCAGACTCCTATAATCCATTAGACTAGAACTGGCTTCTTGCCAAAGTGGAAAAAAGGACTAGGCACTGGTTCATGAGGTGGCTATCTCTTGGAGGTTGGTTTACCCTTATTAAAGTTGTCCTCGAAGGACAGGCCATGTATTGGATGGCCCTAGCTTCCATTCATGCCTCGATTCTCACAAAACTCTGCAAGTTGACCTATAACTTCCTCTAGTCGGGCTGCTCTAATCACCATCGACAACACCTCTGCAATTGGAAAACTATGGAAAAAAAAAAGGGAGGTTGGGGGATTCAAAATATTTTTCACTTTAGCCAAGCCCTTACGACCAATTCACTCTGGCGAGTTCTAAATCTACCAGGAATTTGGCATTCGGTTATACTAGATAAATACCTCTGCCACCACACAATCAATAGCTGGATTTCATCGTAGACAACTACCACCATATCGAGCTCCTTCTTTTGGAGGAATGTCACGAGATCCAAAAATCTGATCACTCGATGGCTCAGTTGGCTCCCAGGTTCAGGGTACTCAATTGCTCTTGGTCGATATCACATCCTTGGAATGGCTGATGTTGTTTCATTATATACATAGCTAACATCACATATTCACTCAAAAAAAAATTGGTACTTATACCAAGTTCATGATGCCTCCATATCAGTCTACCTGCCTGATAGTTTGATATCTAGCGCATCACTCGGCCTCAACGCAAAGCATATGCATGAATGGCACAATTTCTGCTCAAATCTCACACAAATGGGAATACACCTTACAAATTCAGATGACATCCTTCAATGGTAGGGGGGTGATCGATTGGGCTTACTTACTATACAAAATGTTTATGTTGCTATCATGAATTCAATTTGGCATAGAAATGTCAGAGGATGGAGAAATCAGATCTGGACCTGGCACATTCCACCCAAAATAAAAAAAATTACCTGGCTGATGACTGCTTATAAACTCAACACTTGGGGAAATCTCCTAAAAAAGGGTTGGTCGGGGAAATTTTTTTTCCACCTTTTCCATAACGATTGTGAAACCACAGATCATTTTTTCATCAAGTGCACTTTTTCTAGACATGTATGGGAAAAAATTGCTTTGTTTTTAAAAATACAAATCATTTGGGATGGGAACATGCTCCAAAACTATTTTGATATTTGGGATCAAAGGGAACATAACCTCTTGCATTTACCATCACTTATTTGCTGGACTATTTGGATGGAAAGGAACAAAACGAATTTTGATAATGGGACCCCATCCATAAGTGTTGTTGCATATAAATAACTTGGCATTTTTAATTCTTGGAATGACACTCTAGCCACCAAACCATCTCTTCAACGCTCTTTGCAAGTTCCTTCTTTAGAATGAAACACTATAGGTTGGTTTGATGGATCAACACTCTCTAATGGATCTCAGAGTGGAGATGTAGGGATGATCAAAATCACACAAAACTCTTATTACAAATGGACTTTCAACTGTGGTCCATGCACTAATACCAGGGCAAAAATTTTGGGTGCCTGGGTCACTTTATACTTGGCTTCCAAACTTCACATTGAATTCCTTCAGGTTCTAGGGGATTCCAAAATCATTATAGAGTTTTTCAACAACATGGGACATCTCCAAGCTATCTCCCTTTTGTCTTGAAAGGACAGAATTACACTGCTTCAGCCTACCTTCAAAAAGCTCAGTTACAATCATATATATCGTCAACACAACAAATTTGTTGATCATATTTCAAAGATAGAACTTCAGAAAAAAGTGGGAATCCTATCCTACAACTACTTAATAGATGGGCATGAGGGTCCCCCGCTCTTTCTAACTCTTTTTTAAGATCATTTTTTCCCTCTTTCCTCAACAAACTTCATCGATATGAAAGTTGGAATTTTTTACTAATCATAGGAATAGTTCTATATTTTTGGAAAAACATATCTTTGAAAGATCTTTCCTTGTCTCGTTGTAGCCCTCTTTATTTATATTTTATTGACATATCTCCCATATGATCTATCATTGTTTGTTGTTCGAAACACTGATATAGACGAAAGTTATATTTCTCTTTTCTTATTTCTATTTCAGTAGACTTCTCATAGCTGCGATTGTAACTTTTTGTTTTGAAAACAAATTATACAATATATAATTGAGAAATTGTCCCATTGGAAAAAACAACTAATCTTCATGTCAATTGTATTTTCGGTGCTACTACATTGAAATAAATAGAACTGTATTTATTTTTTTACATGTGTTCCTGCATACCAACTTACCTTCATGTCCATTGTATTTTCTGCATTGCTACATTTAAACAAACATAATAACTGGAGACGACGAGGGAATATTTACCACAAATTTAGAAGAGGAGATACAAAGGTTCATGCTTCTTCTCTTATTTCATATTCCATTCTTTAGTATTTCATTTATTGTTTGTATATTTTTTCTACTTCTACTACTCTGCACCTATTTTATTGTATGTAGATACTATGTATCTTCCTACATAGTAACTTATCTTCATGTGAATTTTATTCTTTGTGCTTCTACATTGAAATAAATAGAGATGTATTAATTTTTTTACATGTCTTTCTACATACTAGATTACCTTCATGTCCACTATATTTTCTGCGTTGCTACATTGAAAGAAACATATTAGTTGGAAAAGAGGATGAATTCTTATATGCCGCAATAGAGGAGATTGAAGTACAATATTCGAAAAGGTATACTAACTGTGATAGTAAATCAAACACATAAAATGAGTCGGTGCATATAATATTGGACTAGAAAATGATGATTTGGAAACAATGGGCCTTTGTTGAGACTTCCTGCTTCCAAACATTGCCCTCCCCATTTTTATTTTCCCACTCTCTATTATCTCTTTTTTTTCCCTCTTCTATACTTAACCAAATTTCCCTTTGTTTTACCCCTCTACTTTCGCTTTCGGGTTGCTTTTCTTAGTCATTTTTCCGAAAATGTCTAGGTGTGTGGGTTGGCGGACTCATGGGTTAACATTTATACTCATGCTTCTATATCACGACTTTGACTGACGAATTCCTCATTCCATACTTAGCCACTTTTTCGATTGTGAGTTCCCGGGCTGGAGGGCTCAAGATTGCGCCTATAGCTTCAGGGGTTCCGCAATATACAGATTGGTTGTTGTACTCCCCCATCATCCCCTATTCTGTGTTAGACATTTTTGTAGTAAAAATTTTCGAGGCATACAATTTGACTGTCGGGTCCTCATGTTTCCTGAGTATCCCTTGACAACCTATTTCGTATTCCATTTCCTTTGAGGTCGTATGTGACATTTAGAAAAATTATGGACAATATACAATGCATATGCTTATTTAGTTCTTCTGATGTTGATCTACACATGATTGCATTAGAAAAGTTGGACTACTGACATGGGCATGAGCAGTCAATCATCGCAAACATCAACATAACGACAAGACCAAAGGTAATATTCATACATTGTGCTCCTGATATGTTTACCAAACAAATATCATGATCTATTTATTCATCTATGCCATGATAAATATGTTGATTTCATATCCAACACATAATTTACAGTTCAAAAGAAGTATTGACGAGCCCAAGTGAGACGTCGAACATAGTGCAAGTTTCGCAGACTTAGAGGTATGGTTATAAAACTGTGGCTTCCATACTTCATCCAAGTTGTGCATCTACTTGTACATTTATGCTAGGAGAAAAATAAAAGAAAAAAAATAACGTGGACTACCATTGACATTACTTTTCATGTTCAAAAAATGTCACAAGGTCTAAAATTATAACACCCAAAATACTATCAATAGAAGGCTTGAATAGTCGTCGAACTGGAAAAGTGTTCGCTGGGGACATAATGGTTGTGTATAACACCTACTTGGACAAGGAAAACAAAACTAGATGCATTGTGTGTGCTGAAATGACAGACAACAAAGCCATGATGAAAGTCACACTGACTATCCCTACACAACTTCTCCAGAAAAATGCAGAAAATATATTGCCAGGTAATGGGATATCCATTACAAATTTTAATATGTTTCCCAAAAGAGCATATGAATGTGGTGATTGTGATCAGATTATATCGCTCAACAAAACAAGTATTGTGGAAAAAATTCCCGCTATTTGTTCATAATATCATTTTGTACCAGACACAACAATCAACCAACTTGAACAGAGCAATGACACTTACCCAATCGGAACCATTCGTGCAGCAGTCACACTCACAAGAAAACTTGGCTCACAACACATGATCCATATAAAATATGGAGATTTAGACAACGAAAATGAAATGGTACTTTTCTCCATTTCTAGTTTTGTCCTTTACTTTCACATGTCCATGTATCTCGGTTGTGTTACACAAATATTTCATTGTTGCATGTTGCAGCTACAATTGTTTGACACCTATTCAAATTTGTTTTCCTTAATGGAACAAAAATTGTATAAAGGGGAATTTCCCCTTATGCTCTTCAAAAATATAACAAAGAAAAGAGATGTTCAATAAAGGATCTTTCATACAACCCGAGAAACATTTGTAATAGAATTGCGAACAGACATAGTACAAGATCTCAAGAAACTAGGTAGATCGACAATTGTTGTGCATATACATCTACAATTCCATCCACACTTTGCTCATACAAATTGCCTTCACCAATTTTCTGCAGCTTTTTTTTGTTGTGCACTTGTATATTATATTTCTCAATATATTAACTATTGTGCTCATGTGCCCAGGTTGAGGGTGTTTTGGTTGCAATGAATGTGTACTCAACCCCCTTCGAGCATGTATGTGCCAAATGCAACTCTCCTTCTTCTGCCTTTGCTTTCATAAATGATGGTACAATTGATTTTCTATGATGGAGTAAAGAATGACCTTACATATATAGACATTTCCTCAACATTTCCATCTAAACCGTCGACAAGACAATCATACATTGTACAATTATACAACCTATGTTACAAAATTTGCTTCCTGGGATAGCAGAATTTCCATATGAAGTATACCTACAGAAAAAGGAAAATATTGTCTACATGCTGTGTGACTTTCGGATCTATAGAAAATTTATCTTAAATGAGGACAATGAAATAATTCATATAGGCTAAAAAAAAAATAAAAAATAAAAATCATATCAAGCATTGGTAGAAAATGAAACAATCTCATGTGTATCTGTCCATGCTACCCAATGAGGATATGAATAAGAGGATATCAATATAATTTTGCAATTCCATGGAAAATTGAACATGAAGCACATAAGATTGTTTAGTCCAAGAATGAGAAGCACAAGGACCAACTGTTGGGTATGTGTTATATTCTTTGCATGTGTGTGTGTGGGAGCGTCAGATATCAAAACTACGTCTGACAATCCCTCATAGTAGTGCTATGTTTGTGTCGTGTGCGCCAGGCACTTTCCTAGGGCGTTCCTAGGGGGGGCAGGTATGACCCCTCCCTGGTTACGCATAACGCCCCAATTTGTTTTTTTTTTGGGTGGTTTTTTCTATTTTTAGCGGTTTACTAAAAATAATCCTAGTTTTAGGGATTAGGGTTTTGGTATCTACGAAATACCTAAAAACATTGCATATATTGTATAGTGAATGGTGAAATTGGATATAATGAATATAAGAAAGGTTTTCCTGGTTGAGGGTTTCCGGTATAAAATCTATGTGTACTTTGCATATGAGCCATTGATTAAATTTTGTTTTGCTTAAGAATCTATATGCATTGCTTTACTTCATAGGTTTAAAACTTACATGTGGTATGTATCCAACTATGAATAAACCAGGTCCATCCTTTGAACCATCAAAATGGCTTGCTCCTTTGAATTAAACCATCAGGCATTTCCAATAATATTGTAAGTTTGGCATTTTTAGAACTAGTAGTGATAGAACATAGTACTATCAGAAGAAAATGTCCATAGTGATCTTTCTTCATGGTAAAATAGTAATCATAAAGTTTCTTGGTTCCCATTCCAGGATTTGGTTATAGCTGGGATACAATGCCCAATCTCCGATGGTTTTGTGTTGTCTTGTGTTTGGTAGAATTTTGTTCATGTTCTTTCCTACTGTAGTTCAGGGTTCTCAAGGGCCCGATTATTTTCTCATGGGAACATATCCCACATGTAAGAGAAAACCAATGCCACATGTGTTTTTTTTTATATCAAATTGTTTGATGCATAGGTCAATGTGTACTGCTCTATGGACCCTTGTGGGATCTCCCTTGGTGCCTTTTGTGTTCATGCGTTGCCTTGTGCCTCGACTTTCAATACATTTAGTGTTTACTTGGCTCTTGGTTGTATGCTTCGTTCTGGAAAATTAATGATACATTCAGGATCTTAGTGGTTTTTCTATGATCTTAAAGAATATATAGTACCTGCTTTTCCTTTTAATGTAATCTCTCTGAAGCAAATGTAGTATTGGCTCGTTTTAGCACTTTTACTTGATCGATGAACATACCAAAATTCATCTTCAGAAATATTTTGAAATAAAAGGATATATGCTATGTGAAGTCCAATGGAACTATCATATCAACAATAATTTTACTTGAACATCCCAAAACTGATTTTCCTGCAACTTTTTGATGCTTCTCTTATGCAAACACATCCTGGAAACTATAATCATGACTCACTTTATCTATTCCTTGGTTGAAGAGCCTGTTCACCCGTTTAATGCACTTCATAATTACTTTTAAGACCATCAATGGGGATTTCTTAACACCAATTCCCGCTTCGTAAAATTGCCATCCCCTTTCTTTTTTCCCTTTGCTTTCCCTTTCTGGTTACTTAGTCATTTTTCAGAAAATGTCTAGGTGCACGGGTTGGCAGATTCATGTGTTCATATTTCCACTGATGCTTTTATATTAGGAGTCTGAATGACTATTTCCATTTTCCATATTCAACAACTTTTTGGATCGTGGGTTCCCAGGTAGGCAGGATCAACATTGCATTTCCATTGTTCTACCGCCTGTAAACAACACTCGAACTTCCACGATCTACAAATTGACAACCAAATTCCCCTTTATTTTTCTCCTTTACTTTCCTTTTCTGGTTACTTAGTCGTAATTCTGAATGTCTCTTGCTTTTATATACAACACCCAAAGTTTTGCGATTAACAAATTGACTGTCAAAGTCCGTCATTGCATCCTATTCTGTGTTACACATTTTGAAATCAAAAGTTTGGAGACATACAATTTGACCATCGGGCCCTAATGTCTCCTGAGTATAACTTGTGGCCCTATTTTGAAGCCCGTCAATATTCCTTGTTATGAATATGTATCATGCTTTTATATCACGAGTCCAACCAACAACTTCCCCATTCAATACCTGGCCACTATTTCCATCGTTGATTCCTGACCAGGCTTGCTTCACATTGTGCTTCCATTGTGTTGTGACCTACAAAGGACACCCAAAATTCTATGATATACAAATTGACTGCTGAAATCCGTCATTGTGCCATGTTCCATGTTACACATTTTGTAGTCAAATGTTCAGAGACATACAATTTGACCATCAGCCCCTCACGTCTCCTACGTATAACTTGTGGCCCTGTTTTGAAGCCCGACCGAATGCTTTCCATACTTTTATTGGAATCTCTTTTGTGGGTTGGCGGGTTCACAAAATGTCCAATGCTTAATTGCTCTTTTCCATCCACACCACCTTCGCACTTCATTATAGATATGAAATTATTAATATTTAATGTTAATAGCTCATCATGCAAGAACCATTGAGATTGTCATTAATGTATGAAAGGATGGAGGAGATATGTCCTTAATACGAATTAAACCAATATTTGTGGAGGGTTGTGTTATCCTTTCCAAGTTTTCATTTCAAGCATCATGCAATCTCTTTCGCGCGTCATCCGGTTAGAGGCTTGATGAAATATCCAATCCTTAATCTCTCTTCGTCGTCACCACCACCTTCGCACGTTTTTCTAAATATGAAATTAGTAAGCTTTAATGGTAAAAACTCATTATGCATGAACCGTAGAGATTGTCATTGATCAACGAATGGATTGAGGATATATCCCATTGATACACATTAAACCAAGATTTGTGGAGGGTTATATTGTCCCTTCTGAATGTTCATTTCAAACATCATATGGAGCAAAAAAACATTCTCTTTAACTTATGGCAGTAGATCCACAATAGTTCTATCCAGATATAGTAAAACAACTTCGGGCATGATGACTAGAAGTTCCAATGGTCCAGGGAATATTATTACTACTCATCTCCCTCCGCCCAGAAGAAAAAAATAGGTGATGGTCCCTTGGTGCACCGAGAGATATATTTCAATCAAAAGAATTCCAAGGCAACCCCCCCTTGCTCAGACAACCCACCTGCTTGCATTGATGGCCAACAAAGAGGTTGATATAGTTGATTTCAAGACAAAATAAGATGATTTGATGAACTATGATACAATGATGGATGATGGAAATTTAGACTTTGTTCCCACTCCTGCACCCAAATTGAAATCAACCATAATGGGGGGCACTTCCCATCTCGACGATGGCGTCCCTGACAAGACCAAAGGAAGGGTTTTTAGAAAAAAAACCAATGTTGAACATAATAGCCACTTCGCAGCTCAAGATTTGAAGTTTCTTGGCTTAGATGGTGGTCCTCACTGTTAGAGATGTGTCCTTTCCTTTCATTTTTAGGGTTTTGGATTGGGTTTGTATTTGTCCCTAGTACAAGTTGTGTCCCTGAAGTCTTTGACTATAAGGAAATGGTTTCTTGATGCTCGTAGAGATATATTTCAATACAAAGAATTATTCAATTATGGGACCACTCTCCTGTTATCTGGATATACATTTAACATCTTAGGGGGTGAGGACTAGAAGTCCCACTGGTGCAAGGTATATTCCTACTACTCATCTCCTTCCACCCAGAATGAAGTAATTTGGGCCTCTATAATTGCTCGTGCAGAATGTGTCCCTGGAGTCTTTTCCTATAAGGAGGGGGTCTCTTGGTCCCCTTCTTCCCAAAACGAAGTCATTTGGACCTCTCAAATTAATCATGTAGAATGTGTCCCTGAAGTCTTTGACTATAAGGAGGTGGTCTCTTGGTGTGTCCTCACTTTCAGTTTTGGGCTCTTCCGCTTTCCCTACAAAAATTTTTCTCTTCTTCCTCATGGGAAGCTTGTGAGAACTATCAATTTTACCATGAGGAGGGTTCTTATGTTCTCCTACATTTGAAGAATTTTGTGTTGATTTCTTACTGGGGTGGACCGTTGGAGCGATGTCGCAGGATGTCATACTCTTGGCAGTGGTGGTCGCAGATTGGAAAATATTCTCACCAGGGCCTTTTCCTTGTTATTTGTACAACTTATTGGTTCTTTGCAATGTCTCTAGGTCACCAACATTAGGAGCAAGAGTGTTTTTGACTTGTTTCAAGCCAAAGAATTATTGCACTGTGGAACCACTCTTAGGTTTCTTTGTCGTCTCAGGTATTCTGCAAGATATTGAGATTGCGACAACCAACATTGAACTTCTGAGGAAAAGACTGCAAGGACTTCCTAAAAAAACATGGTAATGAGTTTTGTATGCATGTTCAAGATCTTCTCGATGGCTCCTCCATGTTGTCACACTAGAGGAACAACACAAAATTTTATGCATGTTTTTTTCTTGTAGCTCTTGTACATGCATTTATGGAAAATATGCTTAGTGCTTCGGTGCAAACAACTTAGTCCAATGTCTATGGATAAATATAAACTACCCACTATTTTTTTTATAGATTTAATATTAAAAACAATTCCTTGGAATCTTGGTTGGTGCTTCTTTGTTGTATTTAACACCTCTTCTGATCTGCATGGTTCAATAGTCTCATAATTCTTGAATATTGCATTGGCTCAAGTTATTTGATCTAATATGGAGCATTGAAAAATTATATGACAATGCATTGTGTCGATTCCATCAAGATTATATGGAAACATAAATGAATTTCAGACAGTTTCAAACCAACATTCAATTCTATTTGTAATGTAGATAGAACATAGAAATTCTAATTCACAATGCGACAATCGGGGTACCACCCTAGAAGTTTCGTTTTCATCTTTACCTTGTTGAGTGAACGATCTGTTATTTCCCTTTCGCTTCCTTGATTCCTTTACTCCAAAAGGAAACATTTTATTAGTTTTCCATCCCTTGACCTCTATTTCAACACTTTTAATTTATTAATGAAATTACCAAATTTCTTCTTTGCGAATAAAAAAAATTGATATATGGTGGTTGAAGTCAAATGGGACTATGAAATCAACCACAATATTAAAATTCAAGTTCGTCATTATTATTTCTAGATATGCAATTATTAAGCTTTAATGATAACAACCAATCATCTAGGAAGTTTAATACTTAAAATAATATGTCAATTCATTGAAGAATGTATCAAGAACGCAATTACTCCCACAAGTTGCAATAAAAACAAATCTTCAACAAAGAATTTGATCACACCCTTTTTAATGGTACAAGCACAATAGAAAATGAGTAAGTGGATAAAATATTGGACTAGAAAGTGATGGTTTTGCAACAATGGGGTTTGTTTGAGACCAATTCCCGCTTACGAAAATTTCCCTCTTCTTTTCTATTTTCCCATTCTCTTTTATCCCCTTCTTTTCCCTCTTATATACTTAACCAAATTCCCCTTTCTTTTTCCCCTCTACTTTCTCTTTCTAGTTACTTAGTCATTTTTCCGAAAATGTATAGCTGTGCGGGTTGGCGAAATCACGGGTTCACATTTGCACTCATACTTTTATATCACGATTCTAACTGACCACTTCCCCATTCCACACCTAGCCACTTTTTCAATCGCGGATTCCTGGGCATGGGATCTCTAAATTGCACTTCCATTGTTTCGTGACCTGCAAAAAATAGTTGGGATTCTGAGATATACAAATTGACTTACAGACTCCCACATCATCCCCTCTTCCATGTTACACATTTTGCGCTCAAAAGTTCCAAGACATACAATTTGACCATCGAGGCCTCACATCTCCTCGAGAACCCTTGTCACCCTATTTCGAAGTTTGTATGACCACTTTCCACTCTTGGCCATTTCTTAGAATCTCTTTCGCGGATCTTTGGGTTGTCAGGTTCAAAAAATCTCCAATTCCTAGTCATTGTTTCTTGTTCCCACCACCTTCACAGTTCTTTTCAAGTATATGCAATAAGTATACAACTTGTCCAGAAACAGGAAGAAAAAATATTTCCAGTTAAAGGGATATCTATTACAGATTTGAATATATTATCCCTTCTTTTCCCTCTTCTATACTTAACCAAATTCCCGTTTCTTTTTCCTCTCTACTTTATCTTTCTGGTTACTTAGTCATTTTTCCAAAATTGTCTAACTGCATGGGTTGGTGGAGTTACGGGTTCACATTTTCACTTTTGATTTTATATTGTGACTATTGGAACAGGGGAATACCTATGGTTCAACGCTACAATAGTGCACCAACAAAACCCTAAATACTGACCCTTTCGACAACACCTGGGAATTAGATGAAGTCTCACCCGAGGTAGAGGCAGGGGTGGTTGCTGGACTCATATGTCTGTAACCTTAGCTGGGACACAGATCTATGATTGTAACACCTTAACAAAGAACTTAATTATTAAAGTTCATTAATATTCAACCTTAGTTCACAACATAGCTAAACCCTGACAATAGATCAGTGCAACATTCACATAGATCCAATAGATTAAAGGACTAAGCATACCAATAGAGACCGGATCTAGCATTCATTCACATTATTCAACACTAAGTTATCATATTAGATTCATCTATCATCTAACATCGCACTAAGCATTGAATCAAATGAACAAAAGAACATCCCAAAAGAAAAAAGCATTCACAACACAGGATATACGTGGTTCACCTCCACCTTGGGGCTACATCCACCAACTCGTTGTCCTCTTTATTATCTTCGATCAATCTTATTACATGCACAAATCCTCAAAATCAACTCCGCAAAGGATAGGAGATCTACACACCTCACTAGATCCTCCTTCCTTGAGTTATAGCACAAAGCCTTCCACAGTCTCTTACAATCACTTGCACTTAGCTCTGCAAGCCTCACATAGTATCTACAAATCAATTACTACTTATCACTTAGCACACTTGCAATTGAATAGTCACTACTATTTACTATTCACTACTTCTTACATTGATTAGACTTCTATTTATACATTACAAAATAGGCCTAAGCATGAGTAAACCCATGGGCCGACATCCCCATACCCATTACATCAGCCCCAAACCCAAAAAGGCCCTAAAAAGGGGTCAAGATCTCACAATCTCCGCTTCATCTTACGCTCCGCCTTCGACAGCCTGTTGAAGTCCCAAAAATAGGTCAAACATGACCAAGGATCCTCAAAACTTGGTCAAGGGACAACAGGCCCCCAAAGCCTTGAGCTTGGCTCGAATTCCTTCGAATTGTTGTTGTGCCATGGCCTACTTCTCAACAAACTCTAGGATAAAAACTTCGTTGACAGGTCCCTCTAAGCACTGTTCAGTTGCAGTGACGACTTGCTCCAGTTCTGCTCCTCAGACTTCGATCTCTGAGAACAGTTGGCAAGCCTCATTCTGTATAGGTTGGAGAATCTGAGTCACTTCCATGACTTTTCTTTGAATGGTGTGGACCTACTGTTGAGAAATACATTTCTCTTGGGATCACTTCATCCTTTCAACAAATGATAGGGGCTTCAACTGTGAATATATTGTTTCTTCTTGCTTCTTCGCCTCCTGGAGCTGTGACTCTAGTGCCTTCAGTTCTGGATTCTGTGAGTCTCTCATAATTCTGGGCATTGTGATCACTTAGTTCTTTATATTCCATGACAAGGGCCTTTATTCTCTCAACTGTGCTTCGAGAAGTTGCATCTCTTTGATCCCTCACATCCCGCGGGCTGTCGAGCGTTGTGCGAAGCTGTCTTCTATTCTTTGTTGTAGCTGCTGGATATCTTCTGCGAGCTTCTCTACTTGATGATTGACTTGGTCTTCTGCCTTTGGCTCTAATCTTGTCACAGAGCGAAGTGATCTATTGATTGCTTCTTTCACTTCGAGTTGTTCTACGAGCAACTGTTCTTTTTCTTGCTAAATTTGTGATTTATCCTCTTCAAACTTTGTCTGGAGAGAAACCTTCTCCTACTCCGCAACTCAACATTATTCTATGACTACTTCTTGCACTTTCTTGATGGCCTGGGTGGCTTGTTCTATTTATTCCTATGTGTAATGAAGGCGAGCTTCTGTCGCATCAGCTAGTCGATGGAGTTGGGCTGGCTCATTTCCCAACTCTAGTTCTTCCAGCAACAGGGGTGTAGTGGACACTGCACAACTAGACTAAAGGGCCTGATGTACCCCTTAGAGCTCAACCTTAATTCTGTCATACATCTCCTCCTTCTTGGCTTCATTTTTCTGCAATATTTCCTATGAGGCATCATTTACAACTACGATGATGAAGTCGAAGTCATCGACAGTGAGCACAGTTTGCGTCTTGGTCAAGGTGGCTCTGGATTTATTTTGGGAAGAGGGTTTCGGGGGAGAAACCTTCCTCTTATTCAAGGGATCCACCTCATATCTAGGCAGTGTTACTTCACCTTGTTTCTGCTCATATTATTTTCAATTTATCTCTTCTACTTCGTCATCACCACTTCAGCCAAGTGATACTGCAGTAGTTTTTTCTGATTCACTGCTTAAGTCTGGGACTTCTATGGTCTTCTTCCTTCTACTAGTTTCGGGTATGTCATGTTCTTTGTGAGTGGCCTCCGAGTTGTCAAGTTCAGGGTCAGACATCTCTGAAGGATTAGCAGGGATAAGGAGGTTTGCTGACCAGTCCTTAGTTATCTCCTAGAGGTCCTCTTCTGTGAGATTGTAGTATGAGTGTAGCTCCTCCTTATGCTTGTCTACTCACGTAGTGATATAGATGAAGTGCCTATCTACGCAGAACTTCATGAGGGTTCAGAACCATTGTAGGGTGTTTGGTGTCATGCAAGTTTTAGCTTCGATAGCCCTCTTCAGTTGGAGATAATATGCGTGAAATACTACGTTCGACTGCCACTGTTTTCCCATATTTCTTGAGTACCAGAGTGTGGTGAAATTCGCAGCAAGCAGCTCGAATGACTCAATTTCCAGGAAGATCACACCTTCTGGCATATCCCAAGAAACAAACGCAATGAGGATCAGGCGCCAACTAAAGTGGAACTCGTAGCCCTGATCCTGTGCTTTGTGGCAATCTAATTCCATCTGATTAACTAGGTACTTTGCCCAGTTCATCTGTAGGCCTTCCACGCATTTCCCTGCGAGGTCAACGATAAACCCTATGACCTGCATGGGTCTGTTCTTCCTTACTAGTCAACGATAAACCCTATGACCTGCATGGGTCTGTTCTTCCTTACTAGACTTCCTGCAATTAATTGGCATTCTAGGTGCACTGTGCCATTCTGGATGGAAGCTACCTTGTATCCTCGCGCCCCCTTCTCAAAATTGTTGTGGGTATCCTAGATCATCTGTGCTAATGTGTGATCGTGTCTTTCCCTAGATAGAAGTCCCGCGGGTCGAGTTCTTTCATACTTAATCAAATGATCCTATGGATCAGCGTTGGATTGACTGTGATACGTCAGTATATCCATAAGTAGCCTCCATGGTAACATGAGAGAAGGATCTTAACACAGTCATTAACCTCCTGGTGCCTTCCAAAGTGTTGAATTTCCATTACATTCAATAGGGCGGATTGCGCGAGGTTCATTGTCCACTGTTGGGAAATTATTTTTGAGTTCCTCCCCTTCGTCCTGGTCAAGTATTTATACGGGGTGAGCATACTATGGTTCTTTCTATCTTCTAGGTTGAAGTCGTTGAACTGCAACGTTGCAATCTTGTCCTGCTCTACTCTAACTGTGTGTATCCCCTTCGGGAGGTACACAGTAATCATGGTGTGTTCAAAATCTCTCGGCATGCTATCACGACTCACCGCACTAGCCAGAGGCGGGATTTAGTTGGGTAAGATGGTCGGGATTAGCTTCTCATTTTCTAGGTCATCTCTATTCTTGGTTCTCTTTTCTGTGACAACTCAGGATGGTCTGGATCCACAAGAGGTCGACAAAGAGGCTTGCATTCCTCTCATCGATGATGCTTGTACACCCACAAACATTACCCTTTCAGACATTACTCTTTCAGTCATGAGGTCGATGAGTACCTCCTTCACAGACTCTTTGAATGTGCTAAGTTCTTCAGACATACACACTTTTGGTTGAATATCTCAGGTTTGAAGAGTAACTACTCAATGCAATGGGATGGATGGTGATAGCTCGATGATCACTGTGTGAAATAAACTGATCTGTAGGTAGAGATAATCACGGTTGGAAAAAGTGTTCTCAGTGCAAGGCTCAACGGAATAAGTAGATAACTAGAAAACAAATCTCTCCAATGGGTGAGAAGCCTTCATTAATTAAGTTATGTTCATTATGACACGGTCCCAATGGTTTGATGGAAAGATTTTTGACCCTAAATGTCATTCTACCCATTCAGGGTGTTAGTCTAATGGTTATACTATTTCCAATGACTATATTGCTTCACCATGGTGAAGTGCCATGTGGCGTTGTTTTGTTATCCCGACAAAGTTTCAGTTTTGCAAATTTTCCTTCTGCGAAGTTCCCTTTAGAACCTTCTGTAATTTTTTGATCTTTGATATCTTCATACTTAGTTTTCTAGCCTTATTTCTAGTGAGCTTCATCTCGGTATTCCTCTTTCCATTCTGATTCTTATCTCCTCTTGGCATAGTAACTTTGCGTTGTTGAGATTCTTTCCTAGGATTCAAGGGAAATACTTCTTCTCTATCTGGGGTAGGTGCTTTAATCTTATATGACTCTTCTTGTGTTCTTTCAACTTCGACATCCAAGTTTCTAGTTCTAAATAGCTTCTATTTGTTCTCATGTTCTTCAATAAAGTGTGTGATCCTGCTAGTCATGAAATATTTCAACTCTTGCTTCTTCTTCTCTAATATTTCTTCTTCTTTCCTTCTAGATTGATCCCTTTCAATCCAAGGTTTTCCCAGTAATATAGAAAATGGGGCGTTGTTCTCAATAAATTTAACAACCTCAAACTCTTCCTCTGTCGAATTTCCATGAGCACTCATAGATATCTAGGTGAGATTTCCATGTAGGTTTATCAACTTTCCTCTAAATAATCCTATTCCTCCCAATGAAGGAATCATAGCAAGATTTCCTAAAGTTTCCCAAGTTCTTTCTGTCATAATATTCACCTGTGTTTCTTCATCCAGAACACAGTCAATGTCGAAGTCTCCTATTCTTGCTTCTATGCACTCTTTTTCTTTGAAGATCTTTGATAAGTTGATATTTCCGTGGTCATTCAGGGTTTCTTTCATTTGTAGCAATACATCCTATGATTATTTCTGGGGTTATGCCATGGTCTTAGTGTCTTGAACTTTCTCATGGTCTTCTTGCCTCATATTCATTCTTTCAAGTTTAGCAATCATTCTAGGGAAATCTGAAACTTCATGGTCCATAACTTTACAACAAAGACAACTAGGTCATCTATCAGGACATTCCTTAGCAAGATGTCCTAGTCTTCTACAACTACAACACATGATTAATCTTCTCTTTCTCTTAAATGATACCCAACCTTTCCTGTAGCTAATCGAAAAAAAAATATTTCTAGGGTCCTACATCCATTTGCTAGTCCAAACATTTTCTCTATGATTAGGAATAACATATCTTTCACTATTCTTATCAGATCTACACATATCAAATATTTTTTCTTCTAGCCATGCCCTAGTTTTTAGGCTAGGACAAAATATACCTAGATCCATATTTTTTAAACAAAAATTTCTACTTATCTTACTTTCAGGAGAGCACAAAGCTTCCAGATCTAATTTTTTTTACTATTCTTACCTTTCTCAGAGCACAAGGCTTTAAGATCTTACCTCTCTTCTTCAGATCAAACTTATCTTCTTAGCGTAGAGTTTCACAATACAAGTAGAGTACTATGCACTAGGGAAATAGATCTACGCATGGATCTTTCACAGTTTCGGGTTAGATCTTTGCACAAAGCTTCTTCTTCCTCAGTTCCCAGCAATCACAGTTTCAAGTCCCGACAACAAAACCATTTGTTGGCATAGGGATAGACCTAGGGTTCAATTCTACAACAACACACCAACAAAAACCTAACTATCAACCCTTTTTGCAACACCTGCAAAGCAAATGAAGTCTCACCGGAGGTAGATGCAGGGGTGGTTGTAGGACTCAGATGTTTGTAGCCTTAGCTAGGACAAAAATTTGTGATTGTAACACCTTAACATAGCACTTAGTTATTACAGTTCGTTAATATTTAGCCTTAGTTCACAGCATAGCTAAACCTTGACAACAAATCAACGCAACATTCACACAGATCCAATAGATACAAGCACTAAGCATACCAATAGAGATCATATCTAGCATTCATTCACATTATTCAGCACTAAGTTATCATATCAGATTCATCTATCATCTAACATCGCACTAAGCATTGAATCACATGAACAAAAGAACATCCAAAAAGCACAAAGCATTCACAAAACAGGATATATGTGGTTCACCACCACCCTGGGGCTACGTCCACCAACTCGTTGTCCTCTTTATTATCTTCGATCAATCTTCTTACATGCATAAAGCCTCAAAATCAACTTCGCAGAGGACAGGAGATCTGCGCACCTCGCTAGATCCTCCTTCCTTGAATTATAGCGCAAATCCTTCCACAGTCTCTTATAATCACATGCACTTAGCTCTTCAAGCCTCACATAGTATGCACAAAGCAATTACCACTTAGCAATTAGCACACTTGCAATGGACTAGTCACTACTAGTCACTATTCACTACTTCTTACATCACCTAGACTTCTATTTATACATTACAAAATAGGCCTAAGCATGGGTAAACCCATGGGCTGACATCCCCATACCCATTACATAAGACCAAAACCAAAAAAGAACCTAAAAAGGGGCCAAGATCTAGTGATCTCTGCTTCATCTTGTGCTCTGCCTTCGACATCCTTTCGAAGTCCCAAAAATAGGTCAAACATGACCAAGGATTCTCAAAACTTGTTCAAAGGCCAACAACGACTTCAACCGACCGCTTCCCCATTACATACCTAGCCACATTTTCTCTCACGGATTCTCGGGAAGGTGGGCTCTAGATTTCACTTCCATTGTTATGTGACCTACAAACAACACCCGAACTTCCGCTATATACAAATTTATTGTTGGACTCCCACATCATACCCTCTTCCATTTTAAACATTTTGCACTCAAAAGTTTCGAGACATATAGTTTGACCATCGGGTCCTCACATCTCTTAGGGAACTATTGTCACCTGATTTTGAATCTTGTCCATCCACATTGCATACTTGGCCATTTCTTGGAATCGCTTTCATGGATCGTCAGGTTGGTGGGTTCACGAAATATCCAATTCCTAATCATTGTTTCCTGTGCCCGCCACCTTCGTACTTCTTTCCAAGTATGAAAAAATTGAGGTTTAATGCTAACATTTCACCATGAAACAACCGTAAATATTGTCATTAATGAGTAAAATATTCAAGGAGACAGTCACACTAACTATCCCTACACAACTTGTCTAGAAACATGCAGAAAAGATCCTGCTAGGTAATGGGATATCTATCACAAATTTCAATATATTAGCGAAAACGTGTCTAACTGACCATTTTCCTATTCCATACATAGACACTTTTTCGATTGCGAGTTCCTGGATAGTCGGGCTCAAGATTGTGCTTCCATTTTTCCACATCCTGCAAACAACACCCAGAATTCTACAATATACATGTAGAAAATATATTGACAGGTAATGGGATATCTATTACAAATTTCGATATATTAGTGAGATCGGAAGA
>CBVK0100228729.1:0-24264 GCA_900067695.1 Picea abies | reverse complement strand
CTCTTCCGATCTCACAGACAAAAAAAATTAAAAAAAACCCCAAAAAGAGGACGATAAATATATTTTATTTTTATGGAAACACAATGAGTCACCCTTGGACAAAGCACATCCTTTCATTTGTTCTTCAATATTTGGGATCTAATATGACCTTAGGAAGTTGTTATCGCTACATAGAGTTGTTTCCTCCTCCATTTGGTTATTCTTCCAAACACATGGAGAGTTTGCGTTGCCTCCTGCATTGTGAACTTATGTCAATGCCATGTTGCCTGAGTCTGATCATCTGTCGTGCTATTGTCCAAGGGAAGTTTCACCCAACCTGAGTCAACCTTTCTGCAGTTTGTCTCTTGACCTCATGCCCGACCATCCTAAAATTCCAATCAAGTCTTTGTTCGAAACCAATGAAGTTCTCTGCATGATCATTGAGATCCTGTTGTCTTTTCCCGATGAGCCATCAAAGACCTCTGGGTAGTGAATTCATACACTCACATTACACTCCTACCCTATTTTTGAAGATCTCAAAGTCCTTGCTCGAGCTCTTAAGGCCTCATTTCCAACCATCAGGCGTCGTTGGCTTCTTGAACATGGATACTATATTTGTAGACATTTGATTTTGAGATGTAGATCCGTTGTGTATTTCTCATGGCTACACTTTATATAGTTATATGACATGGATCTGAAGTGCATTTGATTGGAAACCATGATTTATTTCATCTCGAGCATGGGTATGCCCTCCTCAGAGAGAAAATTGTTATTTTTGCAGATGGAACCTCCTGAACTCTGGTCCCAGGCTCACTCGCTTCCTACATTGGTGAATATTTTGTAATGTATTTCGAACATCAGATGCTCTTCTGACCTCACACATTAGGGGGAATCTATTATAACCCTAAACTTCTCTACACATGTATACCTGGCATTGGTCCCTCTTACTTGCTATTTTTTCCAAGCCATCACTGAGTTGTGGTTCTTAAAAACACTATTTTTGAAGATGTAGACACCATGCACCATTACTTCCCATGTGTGTATGCTTGCTGCACCACTACAGCCTGTGTATGTATGCTAGATGCACCACTATAGCCCACGTATACTCACAAAAGTTGCAAGGAATTGATTGAGATTACGGGCTATTGGGTCGTTTCCCAACTGATCCACCATGTATAGCTCGTCACCCAACCGAATAACCATCATTTTTGCATATAAAAGGAGGTGTTGGGGTCTCATTCCTAAGCCAAGCATAAGAACAATGAAACTATGCCCATTTCACATCCCCTCCTTGCCCCAAGAAATTGCAACCACCTTGTGAGATTTGCCTTTGAATTTCCCATTTTGCCCTTTTTCCTCCATCATAAGCCCATTCCATTTCCCTATAAGAAGTTTGAGAGGAGAAAGATACACGGAGGCGTAGTTGGAGCTTGGTGAAGAGGAGCTCGGACCAGGTTCGTGGAGTAGTCGTCGACCTTGTTGTAAGTAAACATTGTGATATCAATAAAATAAATACTTTTCCTGTCTCGAAATATGATGTGTCAAATGTTTGTATTTGATTTATGCTTTATACTAACATCTAACACATGATTTATATATGAGATGCATGTTTGTAGTTTCATGTTTATCTGTTTGTGAATGCAGTTCATCCTTGGGAGGAGGATTGCAGACATCAAAGCTATCAAGCGCGAGAGGATTGACATCAGACGCAGAGTAAAAGGTACAATTACATGATCATTCTCACTTTGTCTTTCATGTATGATTCTGGGGTATTTTCAGGGTAGTTAGAAATAGTCCATAGGGAGGTTTTCCCTACTAGCACAAGGCATTCTCCAAAATTTTCTTGAAAGCTTCTACTGTCCCATTTTCCCGAGGATGATATTGTGTACTCTTTTGGTGATAGACTTAAAATTCCTTAGTCATAGCCTCGATGGTACTATTAATAAAATGGGTGCCTTTTTCACTCATCAAAATACTGGTACATTCGAATCTTGTAATCACCTACTCAAATAAGAAGTGTGATGTTGTCTCTACACCGCAATCCTTGATTGGTGGTGCTTTTGCCCATCTGGTTAAATATTATGCCGCAACAATGATGTATCTTGCTCTTGACCTTGTTGTTGGTGGATTAATATGTCCGAAAAAATATATTGCCCACTTTTCAAATACCTGAAGATTTACTTGGGGTCTTAGGGTCATCTCATCCCTCATGTTGGGTTTTCCAACTCTCTGACATACATAACAGTTTTGTTAATATTCTTTTGCATCCTTATGAATTGTTGGTCATCATAGACCTATGCATAATAATTTCTCCACGGTATCCTTTACTGCATAGTGTCCTCCATCTATACCTTCATGAGATTTTGCTAGAACCATGTGTCATCACACACCTTGATCCATATGGATTTCGGTGGCCTCCCACCTATTCCAACTGGCTCATTTTGGCAGTTTTTCCCTAGTTTTTGGGTCCCTTACTTGCGGGGCCATTTTGAGGGCCTAAAAAACGTTTTTTAGGGATCATCACAATTAGAATGTGTATTCCTTGGATATACCTCTCCAATAGGCTATCGTGCACCTAAAAAAGGTATCGTATGCAAAAGTTACAACCCCGAAAAGTTGATGTACTAACTTACCCAAACGGAGCCCACATGACTTTTGGCGCTTCATCTCTTAGGGTTAGGTTTTTTGGATGTCTAGGGTTTCTGAAATTCATGTTTATTGTAAAAAGACCTTCAGTTTCTCATTGTAATCATCTTCTTGTGAATGAGTGCAACCATCACATCTCTTCTCAGAGATAATCCGCCACCATTCTAGCAAGCTTGTTTCCGCTACATTTTATAATTTCAACTTATTTCCTTATTGAATAGAAACCGATTTTACTATATATATGTTATTTTGTGTGAAGCATATTTTGATAATAATTTGTATTCATTTTAGTCTGCAAATATATTATGGATCAGTGGTATCAGAGCAGTCTTCTCCTTGTCGTTATTAATGTATGTCCCCAACAAGGCCAGGGTACAAAGAATTGGGTCTCGAGCTTGTTTCTCTTGAGGACAAAATCTCTCACATGCCCAAATGACCGCTCATGGCAGAAGAAAAGAAAGTCGATGGGGCAGGAGATCCATTCAAAATGTTTCTCGAGGAATCCCTCATGAAACAGAGGAATGTGATGATGGATAGTTTTGCGCAAATCATTCGGCGGCTACCAACAGGAGATGCATCTTCCTCAAATACAGGTGTCGCCCCCTTCAAGGTACAAAACAACTTATATATTCCTATATTTGAAGGTCAGATAGACAAAAATAAGGTAGAAAAATGGTTGAATCTGCTAGAAGGGTATTTCTCTATCCGTAACTTCTCAAATAGAGAAAAGATTACTTTTGCGCTCCTAAAAGTCATCCCCCATGTCAAAGATTGGTGGGAAATTTTCTATGAGGAAAAGGAAATAGAGGAACCCTCATTATTTATAGTCATAGTCACCTGGGAGTCCTTCAGAGATGCTATTAAGGAATAATAATATCCTGTTGGAAGTTATGATGACCTGTACACAAAATGGACCACGTTGTGGCATGAAAGAGACCAAGCGGTGCCCGAGTTCACAAATATCTTCCATACCTTGCGCACCAAGTTGGGTATCAAAGATTTTGAGTGAAATCCGGTGCTCAAGTATTGTGGTGGTCTGCATAGATACATCCATGATGAAATGGAGTTTTTGGATATCTCATTCTTCGGTGCTGCCTACCGATATGTCGTCAAAATTAAGCAGAAGCTCAAACAAAATATGCGACAATTCTGGCCGAGGAACCTCTCACAGCAAAATCCAGGAAAGGGTTGCCCCAACCCGCAAAAAAAAGGACAGATAAAATATGAACAACCTTAGGACAACCAATCTAGGCCACAAGGAAAGAAGGACACCAGAAAGACAAAGAATGATACCAAGAAGTGGTGTGACTTCCATAAGAGCCCCTATCATAACACTGTTGATTTCCACTCAAAGAAGTCATTGGTGGCTGAGGTGAAAGCCTATGAATCAGATGTGGGTTATGACTTTGAGTCAGAACTAGAAAGGGGGAGATAGATCAAAGATGTAGAACCCATTGCTACTGTTGCTACCACCAAGCTCCATCCCGGTGAACCAGACGAGCCAGAGGAAGGCAAGTGACGTTTTCATTCACAAATGTGGGTGAAGGATACACGCTACACTTCATCATTGATAGCGGTAGACAGAAGAACCTCATCTCAGTAGAGGTTGTCAAGTGACTCACCATGTCGACAATGTTTCACCCACAACCCTACACCATTGGATGACTCCACCAAGGAAGTGACATCTTCATCATCCAACAATGTCTCCTGTTATATGGCATCAAGTCCTTCAAAGACGAGGTATTGTGTGATGTTTCCCCTCTCGAAGTTTATAATGTTATTTTGGGCCAACCATATTTATTCAAAATGTCATGTTGTATATGAGTCTAGGACTCACAATGTTATTATTACTTTGAACAAGAAATTGTATAGGATACCTGAGGCAGTTGCATCGAGTGATATTTCCTTAATCTCTGCCAGGAAATACAAAAGTGTGTTTTCTTCATGATTCGCTCTCAGAATGAGCGAAATATCACAACCACATTCAAGGTCTCCACATCCGACCTCTCCACATAGTAGAAGCAAGCGAACAAAGTCGTGGAAGAATACTCAAATATCTTCTCCTCACCTACCAAGATACCTCTGCACTGTCAGGTCAAGCACCCCATCGATTTGACCATAGATGCACCACTGCCCAATGGGATAGTCTATTGTCACTCTCTTTTACAGAATAAGGAGATCAAGTGATAGATCCAAGAACTGGCCCACAAGGGGCACATCCATCCCATCACATCACCTTGCGAGAGACCAATCATGTTGGTACAAAATAAATATGGAACCTCGTGACTCTGCATTGATTACTGGGCCCTCAATAAAATCACAGTCAGAAACCGATACCTGATCCCTGTTGGTCACTATAATTGTTTATTAATTAAAACAATCAAGTGTTACATAAATTGCCAACCCAGGGAAGTCTATTTATTTCAAAGGAAATCACACACTGTATATGCTCAATCTCAAAAGCAATCCAAAGTTGTAGTAAAAGTTACACTAATCACACCTTTCTTTGAACAGACTGAAGTTCTACTTTGAATTACAATAAAAGCAATCTATCTATTGCAGAATTCAAGATTCAAAGGAAAATAATTATCAGAAGAATCTTAGATTACATTAAGAAACAACAAGCTAAGGAAAAGGAACCTTTCAGCATACTGCAAAGAAGACTAACTATTCTGTAACAGAGAACAGGACCCTATTCCCCAAAGTAGGAATTTTCAGCACCTGTCTCTGACTATCACACTTTCATAAACTCATTCTGCAAATAGAATTACCAATCAAAATGATCAACGATTACCTAGGAATGAATTGTATGAAAACGATGCAACAATCAGTTGAAACAGAGTTTCTGCAAAATAGAGTTTTAATAAGGCATGAATAAAAACAATACTTAACACACTACAAAAACTAATGGGTAAATTTTGTGAAGAAGGTGGGCCCTCTCCTTCTCACAAGATTCCCCATAAATGAAAGGGAAATAAGAAGAAATGCTCTAAATGATCTTTTATTCATCTGTCCAATGTAACAAGTTACAATATTAAAAGTGAACACGCTCCTTCTCTGTAATTCCCTTCTAGCTAAGCCTTTCGTAATCCCCTTCTAATGATGTTTTCTCCTCTATTTAAAGAGGAGAATCCTCTTAATACAATTAAGCATAAAATTACATGTGTACATACAAATCTTATTCTTAGTCTGATCTAATCTTCTATGCTGGAATAGGATATTCTGATCTTCCGTAGAAAAATGTTGTTACAGTGGTTGTAATGGTGTTGGCTTGAGGTATAGCTGTTGCAGCCAGTGTAACAACTCCTTTAATTATCTTTTCTTGTTACTGTTGTATGTGAAATACTGTTTCAACATCGCAAATCACAGACTGTTTTAGCAACGGTATTTGCATACTGTTTGACTATTTCAACAATGTGGTCTTCAAGCAGCAATGATATATTAACTGCAGTCTTCAAACTGTTTTAGCAACTATATATTTTTTATTAATGGCTAAGTATGAAAGTGATGTAAAATTACATGTAAAACAAATTAAACATATAGCAAAGAGAAGAAACGTTATATACCTTTGGAAAAATAGATTAAGGTGATAATGTAGGCTTAAATATGAGTGGGAAAAGGATGTAATGATAGCAAAAAGTGTGAGCAAAAAGGTACATTATAGGGTCCTAACATCCCCCCAACTAAAAAGGTTGCATGCCCTCAGGAAACTTCAATATGAATCAGAATCTGGATACTGACTCTGGGCGTGCAAATTACTTATGCAGTAGCTGTAGAAAGTACCGTCTGTTGGGGTTATGAATCCTTGAACATATTGTATCCTTTGTTAGGCTACTGCTTCAACCTTCTTGGGAAACCTGGGCAACCTATGATGAACTTGATATTTCTTTGCTGGCACACACAGAATGGGAAAATGGAACTGATAACCTATCCAATTTTCAGCGCATTGCTGGACACATTTGATGTAACTGGGTACCCGAAAGATTGTTGTCTCAAGATTGGTAGGACTAAAGGGATTGTGCTCCTGCCTTTTCTCAGAATATTGTTGCCAAAACATGTTATTTTCTTTTAAGGAAGTAGTCTTTGTGGATTTAATAAACTGTTAACAATCTTGAAGTATTGTTGCCTGTAGTTGCCGCATATGTTGAATCATCCCTGGTTTCTTCAAAAAATGATAATATTCTGCAACAAAGGTGGCAACATTCTATGGTTCTGGCTGTATCTAGAGGAGACGGTTATCTTCATTATGCCCGGCAGCTAGAAAATCATTCTGCCACGAAATCTGGTTGGCAAGGAAGGAGGCGAGTGTCCGAATCTAGATATCACCAACAAGACGATTAAGATTAAGCTGTCTTTTCTCAGGAATGGCTTCATTATGAAGATATAACTCACATAGTAGATGTTGATCAATAGTAGAGGCTTCTGCAAAAGTTTGAACAAAATATTTTGGTTTGAACACTGCATAGGGTCTTCCATCTTTGATTGATTTCATCTAAAAGAATGCAAGTCATTCTGTAAGGAAAAGAGAGTAATTTGGGGATGGTTTCCTAGCAGCCAACAATTTTTGTACCAAATCGAACATCAGGAGCAATTTTCTTTTTAACTCCTCATTCTGCTTCTTATGGGCACGAGATTCTTTGCGTGTTTTCTCCAAAGCTTCCCAGTTTGAATATATGTGGTTCAACCAAAGTAGTTTGTGCTCCTGCAAGATTTTGTCCTGTGTAATAACAAACTCTTTTTTCCATTTGTTCATTATTACCTGCTCATTCCATGGTTGAGTTTGTGTTCCAGCATCGCAAGTGGTAGGCTGAGGTAGAGTCTGAATATGATATTTTTGAAGGGTGGCTTTAAAACCATGAGAGGTGAAAGGAGGCCCTCCATCTGTGACTAATTCTGTAGGCACTCCAAATATGACAAAGATATCTTCAAATAAGAAATTTAGAACAACTTCTTTAGTAGCTCTATGGAGTTCTTTAGCCTCCACCCATTTGGTCATATAATCTGTGCAGACCAAAATATAAACTTTTTGATTGGATGGAGGGTTAATGGGTCCTACAAAGTCTAAGGCCCATCTTTCAAATGGTTCGAGTACTACCTCTGAGTTTAATGGAATTTCATCTCTATGATTAGGTTGACCCATTCTTTGATAGCTATCACAGGCCCGAACATATTTCTTTGCATCTTTAAAAAGTGAGGGCCAATAATAACCCATCCTGAGAATTTTATGTGTCGTTCTTTTATTAGCAAAATGCCCTCCACAAGGGCCATCATGACAAGCTTTTAGTAAATCATAAACTTCATATTCTCTAATGCATCTTCGGATTTCTTGATCAAGTCCTATGTAGAAAAGACACCCACTTATCTAGCTATACCGAGCACTTTGTTGAATGATTTTTCTTTTCTCTTGGTGGGATAGGTGTGGTGGTAACTTCCCTACAACCAAATAATTAGAAATGTCTACATACCATGGTGAGTGAGCAGATACTGTAAATAAATATTCATCAGGAAAGGAATCATCTACTGGAGTATTATCATCAGGTGTTAACCGAGAAAGAAAATCAGCAACTACATTTTCTTTTCCTGGTCGATCTACAATTGTAATATCAATTTCTTGTAATAATAGTAACCATCCGGTGACTCGAGCATTTGTGACAGATTTGTTCATTAAATATTTAATAGCTGAGTGATCAGTATGGACAAAAGTAGAATAGCCAGTGATGTAATGTTGAAATTTATTAATAGCATAGATAACTACTAAAAATTCCTTTTCGGTAACTGTATAGTTAAGTTCAGCAGGACTCATATTCTTGCTAATGAAGTAGATAGCATAAGGGAGATGATTTTCTTCTTGTCCCAAGACAGCTCCTATTGCAGTATCTGAAGCATCAGAGGATATATGAAAGGGAAGTGCCCAATCACATCCCCTTAGAATAGGAGCTGTAGATAACTGCTGTTTGAGTGCATCAAATGCTTCCTGGCAAAGATTAGTCCACTTGAATTTAGCATTTTTCATAAGTAACACAAACAAAGGAGAAGCTATTTTGGAATTTTTTTTGATAAATCTTCTATAGTATCCAGCATGTCCTAAGAAACTTCTCACATCTATTTGGGTTTAGGGAATAGGAAGGTTCTCAATGACTTGTATCTTGGATGGATCTACCTGAATTCCTTGAGATGAAATAAAATGTCCAAGTACCACTCCTTCACTCATCATCATATGACATTTTTCAGTTCTTAAGGAGAGGTGGGCTTGTATACATTGGTTAAGTACTTTCTCAAGATTTTGTAGTGCTTCCTCAAAAGAGACACCATAAGGGGTAAAATCATCCATAAAAATTTACATAGAGTCATTAATCATATCAGAAAAGATTCCTATAACTGCTCTTTGAAAGGTTGTTGGTGCATTACATAGTCCAAATGGGAGGACTCTATAAGAAAAAGTTCCCCAGGGGCTAGTAAAAGTAGTCTTATCTTGGTCTTGGGGTGCAATTTTGATATGGTTATACCCATTGAAACCATCTAAGAAAGAGAAGAATTTCTTCCCTAACAAACTATCTAACACCTGATCAATGAATGGTAACGGAAAGTGATATTTTTGAGTGGCTTTATTTAAGGCTCTATAATCTATGCACACTCTCCATTTACCGTTTTTCTTAGGAACTATTACCAACAGGGAAACTCATTCACTGTCGGATATAGGATATATAAACCCTACATTAAGCAATTTTTGAGGTTCCTCTTTAAGAATTTCTCTTAAATTAGGGTTCATTCATCGTTGAGATTGACAGATTGGTCGATAATATTCCTTGATATAGATACAATGAGTACATAATTCAGGAGAGATTCCCTTCATATCTGTATAGTCCCATGTGAATGCTTTCTTATGTTCAAGAAGTAACTTCATTAATTGTTGTGTTTCAACAACTGTCAAGTTGGGGTTTATATTCAGTGTTTTGCCAGGTTCAATTTCTACTGGTATACTTTTAGAAGAGATGGTAGCTGATGTTTGAGGTATTTCTTCAGAATTAAGCTTTTCCTGGGTACCTGACTCCAACAGTGCAGCTAGTTGATTATGTGTTTCTGGAGTCATAGAGGAGGGTTCACAAATAAAATTATTAATTACTTCATCCTCCGATAGTCAAGATAGGTTGAGTAGTTTGATAATCATAGTCCACCCATAAGGAATTGTCATTATTAATCAAGGGTGTAGTGTGAGGGTAGAGAGTAAGTTGTTTGGTCTCATATCCATTGGAAATGGTCATTGAGCCAGATCTGCAGTTGATAAAGGCATCTGTTATGGCTAGCCAAGGCCTACCCAAAATTAGAGGATGACCCCCCAACTTTGTTTTAGGTTGTAATACCACAAAGTCAGCTGGATAATTCCATGACTCAACTGAGATGATTAGGTCTTCAATAACTCCTTCCGGTTTGATTTTAGAATGGTCAACTAATTCTAGAATGGTTGGGGTATCTCTGATTCCATTCTTCAGTTGTAACAGTTGTGAAGTTTCAAGAGTCATAATATTGATAGCAGCGCTTAATTCTACCAGAACTCGAGGAATTATTATTTTTTCCAATTTGCACTATGACAGTAGGATGGCTAGGATCACCATATTTAACTGGAGGAGATTTACCCGACATTAGTGCAGACAAATCACCCATGACATGAACTGTGAGGAGATCTTTAGTTTTCCTATCGGGTTTCTTAACACAAATGTCTCGCATAGTTCTGGCATAAATTGGTACATCTCTTAGTGCTTGTAATAGTGGAATTTTGATGTAGAGATTTTGTAATTCCCCTAGAAGATTGAAAGTAGGTGGCTCAGGAGTTTTAGTCAAATCTAAATGCTCAGGGAATGGTGGTTCTGCTATTTCAGCAACAGTATTTGAGGATGGTTGTACCTCTTCAGGTGAATCGTGCTTTTTTTATTTCTTCTTTATCGGAATCAGAAGAGGTAACATCATCAATGATAGGTTCTACTATTTTCCCAGATCGTAAATGAATATCATTGCATTGTGCAAGGAAAACAAAAAGTATAGGTTGGTTTTGAATATCAATACACTGCATAGCCTTATTATTGGGGTTAGGGTTAGGTTGTACAGGTAGTTGGGGCCGCATCATTTGATTATTCGGTGGAGCATCTAATGGTAAAGGGAGTGGTTGCTGAAATTGTGATTGAAATTGAGGAAATTGATTTGGAAACAGGGGTTGTTGACCTCTCCAATTTGGATTCCATTGGTTAAGGTAAGGTTGTTGTTGTGAAGGCCAAGGTGTTCATATTGTTGGTTCTACAAAGGGAGGGTTTGTTTGTTGCATGGGTGTGTAATTCATTTGATTGAAGGGTGGGTATTGCATTTGGTTAAAGGGAGGGTAATTTGCTTGACTAAAAGAAGGATAATTATTCCAACGATTAGAATATGTAAATGGAATATTAGGATTCATAACTTGTCCCTACGATTTCCATTGCCTTCTCTGTGTCAACAAATAGACAGCTTCAACTTCTTCATCAGTTGGTTGTAATGTTTCTTTGATTCCTGGTAAAGAAGGGCATTGTTGAGTTTCATGATCCTTATCAAAAAGGGTGCAAATTGGCATTTTGTCCAATGGGAATTCCCTTAGTGGGTGCTTTTCTCTGCATTTGGAACAAAAGATGGACAGAGCCGCTTCTGCTTCAGCTTGTTTCTTTTTAATCTGCAAGGTGTCAATTTGTGAAGCAAAAGAACTTAACATTTCAGTTTTAAAATCCTCAAGAAAATTACCTATTTTGGCTCTTGTTGCTCCTCCACTGGCTGATTTTTGAACTCTTGAAAATGTGGTATCCCTGCTGTTTGATCTATTCCTTGCAGCTCCTCTTGAACATATTTTACAGAGGTTAACAATTTCATCATATGATTCTTTAGATATGTCCCCTTTACCAAGCATATTCAACATATCTAGACAGTCATCCCTTACTCCTTTTAATAATATTGTTTTAAGAACATCTTTACTTACATCAGGGTGACTGGATCTTTGTAGATTACACTGTAGCCTTTCCAGAAAGTCCTCCATATTTTCATCCTCTTTCTGTATCATATTGAATAGTTCCTCTCTTTTTTCTCTTGTTCGGCAATAGTCTTGATATTTGTGCAGAAATTTCTGTTTCATCTGATCCCATGTTGTAATTACATGACCTCCAAGACTCATGAACCATCTTAATGCATTTCCCTTTAATGTTGCTGGAAATAGCTTTAATTTTTGAGCATTGGTAATGTAATCATAACTTCTGCATAATATATCAAACTCGAAAAGGAATTCATCAATATCTTCAGAAGATAAACCATGAAAGTTAGGTAAAGTTGAAAGTGGAATATTCTTCATAGGAGCTACTCCTATAGGAAGATCACCAATAAGAAATCCTAAGGTAGAAAAAGAGATTTCATCATTTACCTCTCCTTCCGAACCTACCTATTCTTCATGGTGCATTTCTTCATTATACCCATCCATGGTTTCTTCTGTTTGTTCCCCTACTGCACTTGCTCGATCCTCAATGTTTTCTCTTGGTTTCTCAATTGTCTCCGTTTCAAAGTTCGCTTGAAAGGAAGGTTGAGGCTTTGGTTTTCGAGAGCTTGGTCATTGAGGAACAAAAGATTCATATTTTGATATAATCTTGTCGATAAAAGTCTTTCTTCCTCCCCTTCCTCTGCCCCTGCCACCTGTAGGGTCAGTTTCCTTGGGGGCTCCGCGTCCTCTCATGCAATCTGTACATATAAAATAACATAAATGCTTTTGAAATATATAATTGCTTTCCTCGGCAATGGTGCCAAAATATTGGTCACTATAATTGTTTATTAATTAAAACAATCAAGTGTTACATAAATTGTCAACCCAGGGAAGTTTGTTTATTTCAAAGGCAATCAAACACTATATATGCTCAATCTCAAAAGAAATCCAAAGTTGTAGTAAAAGTTACACTAATCACACCTTGCTTTGAACAGACTGAAGTTCTACCTTGAATTACAGTAAAAGCAATCTATCTATTGCGGAATTCAAGAATCATAGGAAAATAATTATCAGAAGAATCCTGGATTACATTAAGAAACAACAACCTAGGGAAAAGGAACCTTTCAACATACTGCAAAGAAGAATAACTATTATGTAACAGAGAACAGGACCCTATTCCCCAAAGTAGGAATCCTCAGCACCTGTCTTTGACTATCACACTTTCATAAAATCATTTTGCAAATAGAATTACCAATCAAAATGATCAACGATTACCTAGAAATGAATTGTATGAAAACGATGCAACAATCAATTGAAACAGAGTTTCAGCAAAACAAAGTTTTAACAAGGCATGAATAAAAACCATACTTAACACACTGTAGAAACTAATGGGTGAATCTTGTGAAGAAGGTGGGCCCTCTCCTTCTCACAAGATTCCCCAGAAATGAAAGGGAACTAAGAAGAAATTCTCAAAATGATCTTTTATTCATCTGTCCAATGTAACAAGTTACAATATCAAAAGCGAACATGCTTGTTTGCACCCAATTCGTCACTTGGTGAGCAAATAAAGGGTGCTTACATGCCCAGTTGGGTCTTGCTAGGCATGAAAGCTGTAGAGGAAAGAGTTAGAAAAAGAAAAACAAAACTATAAGCAAGAATTAAATTAAAACAAACTAAAACTATGAGCATATGGAAAAAGAAATAACAAACAAAACAAGACCAATATCACCAATGTTTTTGAGCTGGTCTATTGATGAAATCAAAGCACAATGAAGAAAGGGAACTGTGGTTCCTTCTTCCTCCAAAGGAAGGCTCTTTGGGCCCTCACAAACTTGTTCTCCTTACAATAAGAAAGTGAGAATGATGGTGAAAGAACCCCAAGCACATCCACTCAATGTAGAGGTGGATAGCTCAATGAAATGGTGCTAATGTGTTATTGCCAAGGAGTGAGTCCTTAAAACAATCTAAGCAGCATAACATTACATGAAATTTCTTGAGAAAATGATGTTTCTTCATGGCTTTTTATAGCATAGCATTGGGTGATTATGTAACTCCTTTGAGGTGTGAAAAGGGGCTATTTAGGGCTCAATTAGGTCTTTGACCAACCTACATGTGGATTCAGCTCAGATTTGATGGTCAAATCAGGTTGGTAGCTGGTCCATAAGTGGTTGGGAGGCTGACCAATTCAATAAATGCGTTGTTTAGCAGGTGCGTGGGTTTGTTCGCTAAAAGTCGCGCATCGTGCACACATTGTACGTTCCTGTTCCGCGCATATGCGCACACACCCGTCTTCTATAAAGCGCCCTTCAATTTTTTGGTTACTTTGTATAGTTTTTGACCCTTTTGCAATGCTGTGAAATTAATCCAGTGCCATGAATGACTTCATTCCTATTTTGACGATGCTGAGTTCTTGTCGCCATGTGCGGACGAAATTTCAGTGATAACAATGCTCCTTCTCTATAATTCCCTTCTAGCTAAGCCTTCTGTAATCCCCTTCTAATGCTGATTTCTCCTCTATTTAAGGAGGAAAATCATGTTAATACAATTAAACATAAAATTACATGTGTACATACAAATCATATTCTTAGTCTGATCTAATCTTCTATGCTGGAATAGGATATTCTGATCTTCCGTAGAAAAATGTTGTTACAATGGTTGTAATGGTGCTGGATTGAGGTACAACTGTTGCGGCCAGTGTAATAGCTCCTTTAATTATCTTTTCTTGTTACTGGTGTATGTGAAATATTGTTTCAGCATCGCAAATCACAAACTATTTCAACAACGGGATTTGCGTACTGTTTAACTATTTCAGCAACGTGGTCTTCAAGCAGCAACGATATATTAACTACAATCTTCAAACTGTTTTAGCAACTATATATTTCTAATTAATGGCTAAGTATGAAAGTGATGCAAAATTACATGTAAAACAAATAAAACATATAGCAAAGAGAAGAAACGTTATATACCTTTGGAAAAATATATTAAGGTGATAATGTAGGCTTAAATATGAGTGGGAAAAGGATGTAATGATAGAAAAAAGTATGAGCAAAAAGGTACATTATAGGGTCCTAACAATCCCCTAAATTGATGACCTCCTTGATCAGCTCACGAGGGCCAAATACTTCGGTAAGATTGATCTAAAGTATGGCTACCACCAGGTCCCGATAGAATGGACAAATGTATGGAAGATCACCTTCAAGTCAAAGGAAACTATTTTTGAATGGTTGGTCATGCCCTTTGGTTTGAAAAATTCTCTAGCCACTTTCATGAGGATGATGGACGATATCCTGTGACCATTCACCAATAATTTTGTAGTGGTGTATCTAGATGACATTCTCATTTACAACAAGACTTGGGAATAACACTTGCAGCATATTCAGTAGGTTCTGAAAACCCTATGGCAACACCAACTCTACGCCAACTTGGAAAAATACTCGTTTGGCATGGAAATGGTTCATTACCTGGGCTACATCTTTGATCAACATAGCGTACATGTGGATCCAGCCAAAATCCAAGTCATCCATGACTGGCCAGCCTCAACCACACTCACTGAGATTTGAAGCTTCTTAGGCCTTGCCAATTTCTACCGCAGGTTCATGTTGGGATTCTCCCGTTCATGTTGGGATTCTCCCATATTGCATGGGCCCTCAACCAAGTAACCATGGGTGGTGGTAAGGAAAAATTTGTGTGGGACGGGTCCCAAAATCAATTGTTCGATGATTTGAAGCAACTGTTATGCTCAGCCCCAACACTTTCACTAACGGACCTGCAACATCCATTTGAGATCGAGACATATGCTTCAGAATATGCTATGGGCACCATTCTAACTTGGCATGACCACCCCATGGCCTATCATAGTGAGACACTATCAAATGTTATGCATAAGTACCCTTCTTATGAAAATGAAATGTACTCCATTGTGAAAGCCTGCCGCCAGTGGAGACATTACATTCTTGGGAAGGAGAAAGTCATCCACACTGATCATAAGCCACTGCAGTTCATGCAAACACAAGGAAAATTGAAGAATGATTTCCATCAGAAGTGGTTCACGTACCTGCAACAATTCCACCTCAACATCAAGTATAAAATGGGAAGGACCAACCGCATCGCTGATTGCCTCAGAAGACCACCAGTCGTGGCACTCACCATGGTGCTAGACTATTGCAGACATGAGACCTATTGATGGCCTCAAATATGTGAGACAGACTCAGACTTTGCGACCACCTACCAAATGTTGGACGCAAACGCATTTGTTGCTAATTTCCATCTTCAGGACAAGTTGTTGTGCCATCTGGGCCATATCTATGTTCCATAAATAGAGTGAGTGAAGATTATCTTGGAAGACCACTACAGTTAGGTGGCAGGTAACTTTGGCATCGAAAATACAATCGCAATGCTGTAGAAAAATTTCTAGTGGCCGAAACTTCAACAGGAGGTCAACAAGTATATCAGGTCTTGCAATTCCTACACAACTGCCAAACTAACCACTAAGAAAAAAGGCCTGTAAAACCATCTTCCTACTCATGACAGGCCATGGGAATCCATCTCAATGGAATACATGTCGAGCTTCTTGTCCACCAAGCGGGGCAATGATTGTTTTTTTCTAGTTGTGGATTGCTTTTCTAAGATGGCGATTTTGGCCACCTGCAATAAGGGCATCACAACAGAGGCCACTACCAAGATCTTCTTTGAATGAGTCTAGGTAAATTTTAGAATCCCACAAACCATTGTCTCAGATTGGGAAAATCGATTTCTCAACACATTCTGGTCAAGCCTTTGGTCATTATTAGACACCAAGCTCACCAAATCCACGACCTTCCACTCCCAGATAGATGGCCAAACCGAGGTCGTAAATAAAATGATCTTGCATATCCTATGCATGTATAATTACAAGAACCCTCTTACATGGGATGATATTCTCTCGAATTTTCAACATAGCTACAACTGAGCCCTGCATAGCTCAATTTACCACATCCCCTTTCAGGTGGGGTTGGGATTCCAACCATTGGGTCCCATAGATGTTGCACTATCCCTTGCGGCCACCTCAACTGACTCATCTCCTACTCCAAATGAAGTTGACAAACACACCCTGTTCATTGAGTGGATTGATAAAATCCACCAATAGATTCAGGATATCCTGTAGAATTCCAATGACAAGTACAAGTAGCGCCATGATCAACACCGGGTGCCACATAAGTTTCAGGTGGGCGAAAATTTTTGGTTTCACTTGCAGAAAGAGTGCCTTACAGGAACTCATCGGAAGCTTTGCCCAATCCATTATGGGTCATACATCATCACCAAGGTTGTGGATGATAATTCTTTTGATCTCAACATTCCTCCTTTCCTTGGCTTGCACCTAGTGTTCAACGTGGATATCCTTCGACCGTATTTCCCACCATTATTGGACACCTCTGAGATAACAGAATAAATGAAACCAATAGAGCTCAACCCCCACTACATAAAATAGGCATCCAATGATAATATTGTTGACAAACATATCAAGGGAACACGCCAACAAAGGATCCATGTTTATCGAGTTGTCAAAGAAGGGAAGCTCCTGCACCAAGGCAAGTGGCTCATCCGAGGCCAAATTCAGCATAAATTTCCTCATTTGATGGGGGAACTCAATGCAATGGAGACCATTTATTCCTAAGGGGGGAGGATTGATCCAAATGGATTTCGGTGGCCTCCCACCTATTCCAACTGGTTCATTTTGATAGTTTTTCAGTTTGGTAGTTTTTCCCTAGTTTTTGGGTCCCTGACTTGTGGGGCCATTTTGAGGCCCTAAACAACATTTTTTAGGGCTCACAACAAAAGTGTAGTCCTCAGATATACATTTCCAATAGGATATCGTTCATCTAAAATGAATATCATATGCAAAAGTTATGACCCCGAGAAGTTGATGTACTAACTTACCCAAACGGGGCCCACATGACTTTTGGTGCTTCATCTCCTAGGGTTAGGTTTTATGGATGTCTAGGGTTTTTGGGATTCCTTTTTATTGTAAAAATTCCTTCAGAGCCTCATTGTAATCATATTCTTGCGAATGAGAAAAACCATCACATATATTCTCATAGATAAGCTGCCACCATTCTAGCAAGCTTGTTTCCGCTGCATTTTACAGTTTCAACTTATTTCCTTATTGAATAGAAACAAGTTTTACTGTATATTTGTTATTCTGTGTTAAGCATATTTTTATAATAATATGTATGCATTTCATTTTTCAAATATATTATGGATCACACCTTCTCAAAATGCTATCTACGCCTAGCTTGTATAAATGACTGGAAAATAGTTGATAGACTACAACTCTGACTACCGGGTTTTTCTTCTGTGCAGTACTAAACTCCTTTGGTGCAACTCTTGTACTCAAGAATTCAATGATCTGAACAAAGTACTCATCAACTATCTGTACTCAAAATAACTGTGCATCAGGGAAGTTGTCTTCTAATTTAGTAGGTTCTTATCCATTAGTTATCCTTGATAAGTGATCTGGTCTTACATTTAGTTTCCCTGGTTTAACTATTACTTCAAAATCTAATTCCTAAAACAATAATAGCCATATACAGATCTTCCCCCCCAACACTCACTTGTTGAATAGATATTTGAGGGCACAATGATCTGTGAACATTTTAAAGTGCTTTCCCAATAAGTAGTGTCTGAATTTTTGTTGTGCATACACCATGGATAGACCTTCTCTTTCTGTTGTGTTGTAATTTTTCTCTAAGTCTGATAACTTCCTACTTGAAAAAGATATAGGATGATCTAAGTCACCTGCTCCTACTATGCCAAAATTTCTCTAAGTTCTATTGCTGATGCATCTACATGCACATGAAATGTCTTTTCCCAATTAGGAAACACTAAAATAGGTGTTTTCACCATCTTCTCCTTCAAAGTATCCAAACCCTATTGACAATCCTCGTTCCACTGAAATTTGGTGTCCTTCTTTAACAACTTTTCCATCGGCATGGTAATCTACACATTCCCCTTGATAAAATTCTTGTAGTACCTTGTATGTCCAAGTGTGGCTCTTAACTAGCACATTGACTTTGGTGGTGGTAAGTTCACAATTACAACAATCTTAGCAGGGTCAACCAGTAACCCTTGTCTGCATACCACATGTCCTAACAATATCCAAAAAGGGGTGTTGAAAATACATTTCTTGATGTTTAATCAGATCTAGAATTGCCTACATTTGTCCAACATTAGTATTAAGACCTCTACATGATCTTTCAAAAGACTAAAAATAGTCCAGTCATCCAAATATAATTCTAAGAACTTATGTATGAAATCTTTAAAAGCAACTATGACCACCCTTGAAAAGATAGTTGGTTCATTATTTAGTCCAAAGGGAATAAATTGTATACTGATAGGATCCCGATTTTGTAGCAAATGTAGTATTATGCCTATCCTCTTTAGATATTTTAATCTGATGATAACCTGAGAATCCATCCGTGAATGAATATGCTTATTGGCCACCCACATTCTCCAAGATCTCATCTGTAAAAGGGGTAGGGAAAGGATCATGTAAGGAAGCATCATTAAATTTCCTTAGGTCGACACAAATTATTATTCCCCCTTGTTTCTTTTCCTGGAATTCCATTGGACTGATCCATTTGGATTCTTCCACTGGCTCTATGATGCCAACTTCTAGCATTCGATCAAGTTCTTATTTCACTTTTTTCTTATCCACTAAATTCATCTTGTAAGGTCTCTATCTAACATGTCTAGCATATGGTTTTAGGGCTATATTCATCTCTCCCATCTCACCTACTATTCCTTTCATCTCTGTGAAGGTTGCTGGAAACAAGTCACTATATTCATGCAACAATTCGGTTATCCTTTCTAGTGTCTGCTCATCCTAGTAGTCTCCAATGCTTGCCATTTTAGTGTTTTCTTCTGTCCCAATGTTAACTTTCTTGACATTAATTGGTGGAGAAAATGCCTCTGACTCCAGATATGGACCTTCCACTTCTCTCTCACCTTCAATCTTTGTTGTTTGAATGTTGAGTGGATCATCTTATTCTAGTGATTCCTGTTCTATGTACCAATTCCATGGTATCCCTTCCAATGTATGAATAAAGTAATGATGTCATTCTTATGGTGGTGTCAACCTCCATTGTGTTCTGCATTTCTCTATGTGCTCATTTGGTCTTCCTCGCCCATCATATTTATGCAATGTATTGCTCCCCTATTCTACACCAGATCTAATGCGCAGTAACATTTTACACTAATACTAGTCTTGAATTGTTTCCTTGTGTGTGCCCCAGCATCTTGCAGGTGTTGCCTTCAGTGCAATATCCAGGGCTAACAACCTATGATTTTCCAAAACTTACTTCTCATAGTTTGTCAAGAATTCTTCTAAGTCTTTCAAACCATGAAAAGTGGGGGGTTCCCTTACATTTGTACCAACCCACCTTACTGTACACTCTATTCTTGCACACCTCCTTGTGGAGACTTCATGTAGTCTCTACTTCCTTGTTTCCAAACCTGTCTTAGAGTATGATGCACATGATGTAATTATTCTCTGGTTGAGTACCCCATCTACAGTTGGATTGACATAATATTCTTCTTGCGTGGTAGTCCTATATAACTGATTTATTTCTTCCAAGTCCAAACAAGTCTCCTCTACAAACCTTTCTCCTTCTGAGGGGTCCAATGGTGCAATCACTCTGTAATCGCCTAATTCAAAGGTAATTTTCCATGTCTTTAGGTTGATCAAAATCTGGTTATCAAATTCCCATTCCAATCTAAGAAATCATGGGTAGGGTGTTGTGCCATATACTATTTCTATAACTTCGAAATCCACCATAGTGCGCACTCCATCCAAGTCTACTGTCACACCTTTAAGTCTTCTAATTGGTAGTACTCTATGCTAATTTTCCAATTTCAACTGGACAGGTTAGTATCCTAATGTGGGTTTCCCCATACACTACCATGTATTCTTAGGTAAGACATTCACTTTAGAGCCTAAATCAAGTATGGCATCTCCCATATTAAAATCCCCAATGTTGGCATTTAACCTGAATTCCCTACTTGTTCTTATTCTCGCATAGAAATGATTAACTTTCCTCTGTTTTAACTTCCCTTCTACTTCTGTGTTGCATATTTCTAGAAAGATTTGTAAGACCTTAATGGATGGTGGATCATTCAATAAATTAACACAATATTTCAGAAACATCTTTACGTTACTTACTTACTTTGAAGGTTTTCCTTTGTTGGTGTGATCCATTGAGGATGGCATTGCGTACAATGGTTGTTGCTGACTTTTCTATGCAATTGATGTAGATGCAATGTTCTCTTTTAGAATCTCCTATTTGGCCTCCTTAAACGTCTACTTTTTTTTCTACGTGTAAAAATGCTTCTGTGGCTCGGTGTTCTTCTTGACCCACTAGTGTTGAGATGGATCCTGTTTTGCTACATCAACTCCCATCTTGGGTCCTCCTCGAGTAACTATGTTGATGTTATTCCCATCATCCATGTCTTCATCCGAAATCCACTAGACGTTCTGATTGTTCTGGTTCCTTTTTTCCTATGTTTTTCCCAATAATATTGGGTAGTCTTCTGTGTCGTGGTCATCTATGTGACAATACATACATGTCAGAGGTGGAAGTGGACAGTATTTTGCATATTGTCCTAGTTTTTATCAATTGTGGTAGACTACTATCCCTCTGCCTCATCCAAATACTCCTCTGCCCCAACCTCCACCTCTGAATCCACCTCTATCTCCACGCGATGCATTGTATTATGGGTATCTGTTTATACTGCACTGTATTATACTGCGAATGCATGATATTGAATTGTGGTTTCACATTATTGAACTACAATGTGGCTTGTCCTATCATCATCTATTCTTACACCCTGTAAGTATTTGAAGTTCTCTCTCTCATCGATTCCAGCATTCTGCAGTCCTTGTCATCATGACCCACTGATTTACAAAAAATGTAGTAAGAAATTTTGGCACTGCATTATACTTCTACATCATTGGAAAATGATATGGATCATGCCCATGTGTCTTACAAATTTCACACCATGGTCCTTCTATTGGCAATGGGTTTGGCACCCATTCTACCAAGTACTGCGCAAAGGTTGGACATTCATTCTTATGGTGTCCTTCTATCCTACATAATGTATACTAGACAACTTCTCTCTTCTCCTTCCCTTTATTATGGTTCAACTGAAATGTCAGATTCTTGAGATCCTCTTTCAAATATTCTATTGCTAGATTTGTTTGTTGATACTGGTTTTCTTCCAGCTGCAGGGTTTCTTGTAGCACCTCTGCCCGAGTTTGAAACTTTTGTTGTCTCAAAGGATAATTCAAGTGTGGTAATAGTGAGTTCACAAATAAATGCCTATGTTGCATGTCAGTAATATAGTACTTCAACTTACCTTTTAGATGTTTGAACTTTTGATCAATCTCCTTGACAGACTCACTTGGTTTTTTCCTGATCACTATCATTTCGTTCATGTACTGGTCTTGTGATATTGGCTTCTGAAATTCATTTACCACAATGTTTTCACCTCCATGACAATATTTGGTGCTCCTTGTGGGTTGTTTATGACAAGGCTCATGTACCAGTCTAGCGCACAGTCTCTTAATGTTATAGGCAACTGCACAAATTTTGTATCCTCATCCGTAACCTACATTTCTTCCCAGATCTTTTCATAGATGCATAAATTCTTCTCAGGGTCCTCTGACATCTCTCCACAAAACTATGGTAATATGATAGTGGGATCTACTTCTGCCATTTTGAAACATATTGAACTACTTCCTCCATGTTGTGTATATAGTTGACTATTACTTCCTAATCATGTACCCCAAATTGTCTTCCCTCTATTGGACCCCTAACCTGTTGCCCCTCTTCTACTAAAAATTGGTTGTCTAAAAGATTGTGTTCCTTCAAGTGTATTAGTCGCACATGGGGTTGTAGGTTCCACACTAACTGCGATCTGGACTTGATTTCTTCCTTCTGTTCCTAACCTTGAACCTCTAGTTTTCCTTTCATATGTTGTTCACATTATTTCTTGAATCTAATCCACAACCCAGATATCCTCTACCTCTTCGTCATCGCTCACTAAGCCCTATCTGTCGGCAATGGACCTCTTTTTGTTATTCATCTTATACTTGTAAGGTATACCATTGCATGTTGTTCTATATATTTCAATTATATTATTTTTCTAGTCCTCGTCCATCATGATTGGTTCCATGGCCTCCTTCTTCTTCCCCTTATCTAGATCCCCATCCATATCTCAGAATCATGTTAGTGCTTCCCCAGTGCATGCAAGAAAGTTTAGTTATTTGATTCCATGGTCATCACACCTTTGTCATATAATAAAATCTTTATGGAAGTATATAGTGATCTTATGTACCTACCTCTGGGTCCCTTCAGAAATTATTGCTTGATAGCAGTGTACAACTTCACACTATCAACTGCAATTTTAGTGATAAACCTTGCAATAATAATGTCTAACAAAAAATCTACTGAACGCGTAAGTTTATTATTGACTTGGTGCAACTGCGTGATCTCCACAGGATGCCACTCTAGCTGTATTATCCGATTCGTAGGATGGTTGTTTCTCAACCTCAATAACCACTCATGTAACAGATGTGGAAAGTCACAGAAAAATACTTCATGTAAGTCACTAAAAACATATTTTTTGAGATATTTGCATGGTGTATATCTAGGGTTTTTGTTGTCCTTCTGTGCAAAATTGAGTTCCCTTGTCCTTAACCATATTTTGAATCTCCCCCTTCATCGGATTCCATTGCCTGAACATTCCCTTCTATGTTTTAATTCTCCATGTTGTTCTTCAACAAATCTGTTCCAATATATTATGTGCAGTTCCAACCATCAACAAAACCATTTTTTGGGTGTTTGGGCTGACCCAGGTTCTGATCATAAAGGTTTCTAATAGGACCCTCAAACTATTATCCCTCCTAGTAAACCAAAATTCAATGTTGCACACATGGTGCACAACGCAATCTGACCCGAGATAGCTTCTGGGGGACTGCAAGACTCAGATGTCTGCAGTTAAGGAAGGGATTGGGGATGTGATCTATTCCTTTTCTTCATGCATCACATTTATTATCCATTCATTTAAATCTAGTATTCATTCATTAATCAACTATGCATGCATATTGTCATAATCTAAGCTAAACATTCATTCTTTAACTGATAAATGGTAGAAACAGTAAAGAAACCATTCAGACACATTAACACAGTAGGTTTATCATGGTTCACCCTCCCCTAGGGATACGTCCACACATATTTGTCTCTTCTTCTCTGTTATTCATCAGTCTTCAAAATATGTGCTTTGTGCATTACATTCTTCAGGCTTACAATAAAAAAGTAGGACTAGATTCATCCATGAGGTGGACTAGACCACACCAGGCTCTGCAGCATGTGACCTAAGCCTAAAAAACTATCTTATTTAGAACAAAACTATTATCTCCTTAACCAACCTCTACTAGAACTCCTAGGCATTTATTTATACTATTCTATTGGCTTATAACCTTTACATTTGTAGAAAAAACCCTAACCCTATATGTTAGCACAAGATTGGTTTATGCATCAGAACAGAATCTACATTTCATTATTCATTTTTGCAAATGAATACAATTGTTATGGGATTTTTATTTGTTTTGGGGAAAATTGAAA
>CBVK0100228728.1:0-24268 GCA_900067695.1 Picea abies | reverse complement strand
AAATGAATAAAGTGGAAAATAATAAGGTGAAACCCAAATGTATTTATGAAAATGGTATCATGAAAGGTTAATGGGCGATGAAATGTGAAGAATGATGAAGGGAAAGGTGGATGAAAATATGACATTTTTGAGCCCCAACACTAACCTCATTTTCTATAACATTTTATGTCTAATCATTGGGTTGTTCGGTTAGGGAATAAACATCCAAGAAATGATTGGCCAAAAAATTCATGGCATTCACCCATTTAATGAAATCCTTTTCTAAATTATGTTCTTGCTGATAATTAAAATAAGAATCAGACACCACTTCACCTAATTTGATGTTTAAGTTAGCAAGGGTGGGCTCTATGGACTTATAATGTGATTTTTTCCTAAAGAAATATTTGTAGGGTCTAGGGTTTGACATACCTTCCCCTGCATTCCTCTTCATGTCCACAATATTGTTGGATAATTTCTTAAACATTCTTTGTAGACTTTATGTATATATGTTGTCCTTCTCAGTGTTATTTTGTGCTTGTTTACCTAGTGACTCTGTCATAAAAAGTCCTCTTCTAGATGGTTGGTGGGTTTCCTTCTTTTCTAAGGGGATTTGGCTATATTTACAACCTTTCATTTGGAATTCAATAATTTTGGATTCCTCAAAATTCTCAACCGGAGTAGGTTTAGCAACCCTTTTAATGAACATAGAGATAAAGGTTGGTAATGTGTTAGCATATACCTTAATATATAGTTCTTGGGAAGGTTTAGCGTCAGGTTGAAACATTTTGAGTATTGTTGTGAATATCTGGTTAAAATGTTTGACCTTTTCTTTGGGTCCCATGGTGGTAGTGGAAATATCAACCATCAAGGATCCCATAGTTGTTTATTCAACAAATTTGTCTAAAAATTCCTTATGGAATTTTATCCAACTAATAATGGAACCAAAAAGGAGGTTAAAATACTATGTCGAGTTTTATTTATTGAAGGTGTAAGGGAACTATATACATACTATGAATTCAATTTGGACATTCATAAATATTATTTCCAATATGAATTTCTTAATGTGGTCTTCAGGAAACCCAGAGGTTTCAGGGTCAAATTTAGGGAGAAGTTTCTTTGGGTGACTAGGAAAATGATGTAACCTTCTTGGTATCGCCAGGGAATCCCTAGCCAACCATGGATGGATTTTTGTAGGCTGATCATTACCCTCTGGTATTCCTTCATGGTTGTCTTCCATTTTCTCTGACTCATTGTCTGAGTATTTTGAGTTAGAACAGGATTCTTCGGTTTCAGAATTATTAGGATCAGAATGTGTACTTGTTGGTGGGGTAACGAGAGGAGTTTCACGAATAAAATAAGAGGTTGGTCAATTTCAGTTAAGGAAAAATATACTAGATCCTTGATTGTGTGGAAAAAGCTGTGATCTAGAGTATCAACAATTGGTCTTGCAGTTTTCTTCCCGCAGGGAAGAAATATGGATAATGGTAGCGCTCCAATTTGTCGATCATATGCTCTAGTAATCCTTCTAATTGCATTTATTTGTTGCAGGGGATTGCAGAAGGTATTTATGGGTGAAGGTAGGAGTCATCCTCAGCCTATGGTGAATCAATAGTAGTGGGGGTACCTTCAATAGTAGGGCTATCATGAGAAGGAGTAGCCATGCATGTGGGTTGATTTGAATGTATAGGTTGTTTAAGATATGTTTCTACTGAAAGAAATATTCTAACTAGGAATGAATTCATTCAGGCCCTCCTTCTAGCACTAATTATATTTATGGGTCCAATTTTTTTTAACTCGACAGTAGGAACAATGCCCATCAATGATGCCCAATTATACTCTTGTATATTTAAAGTAGTGTGACTCTCGGGATTGGTAGTCCAACAATTTTCGATGAGATTTAAACATAGTTTCAAAATGTTCCTTAGCTAATGTTGTATCTGTTTTTTTGGAAAATTGTTCTTTATCACTCAAACATGATTGGAGACATAAATAAATTAAATGACTAAATTAGAAGAAAATTGGATAGAGGATAACCCATTTCCAATCGGTATTCTAATAAATATATACTTCTAATCAATACTACAAAATAATACTATCATTAACAAATCAAAAAATATTAATTGAAATAGAAAGAGAGAAATAGCTAAGCATGGGTAACATTTAAATTGAATACTAGAACTAATTATGCACTTACTCTACATGCAATATAAAATAAAACACCATCAAATTTAAACAAAAATTAATTTGGAAATCATAATCATTCAAGATAACTTAACATAATCACAATATTACTAAAAGGCCCATAGAAGAAAAAACTATTTGTAGAGAAATCCATAGATCAAGTTAATCCTCAAGATTGGGATAAATTTGGCTTTGACTTTGTATAAGCTTCAATATTAAACTTCAAAATAATTCTACATCTAACTTTGTAGTTCTTACAAGAAACCATTGAACCTTCAAAATGAGGTCGATCTCCTTATTTATGAAAACAAACATACTAAAAATAGATCCAACGTTCACTTAAAAGTAAATACAACCATCAATAGCATGGACTCCTCCATGTGTAAACTACTAGTGTTCTTCTAGTTAATTTAATGAATTTTCTCGGTCATATTTGGACCGATGGGTGAAAATATATTCAGACGTGTTGAGATAAGGGAACCGATGTTGCTACATTGGTGCATTGATCTCATCTTTCATCCCCACCACCCAACATTTGAATCAATATATATTAGTGCTCAAGTGTTTCATCACAACTAATGCAACTATCATCTAGTTAGCAAATTGTCTTACGTATCCTATTTCCAAAGTCCCGATTCCAAGAACATCTACCTCAAAATTCCAATGATGCACACCATGTTGTTTGACTATATCATAGAGGTATACAAAATCCTCAAGCATACCAAAATCAGGGAGTTGGATATCTCTCATTCTCTTATTTATCTTCTCACAATTCTTGAGACATTTCTCCCATATGTCTTTCATCTTTTGTTGTGGTTCCTCTACTAGCTACATCCAACACTCAACTACCTTCTAAAAAATTTCTAGGATGCCATCCCGAAGAATCTTAATACCATGTTCCTCACTCCCTTGACACTTTTGAATTTCCCAAATATATTGGATGTGTTATAGGACTCAGTGTGACTGTTCAAACCATCTTGACATCTCTTTGAGTGTCATCAATCCCAATAGATTCTCTTCCTGGTAGCTTACCAAATAAGCCATACATGCATCCCTTTATATTTTAAACTTAATATATCTTGCTAGAAACTCAGTTCTTATAAAAATGATTCCCCAAGTGGTGTCTTGGTAATACTTGTCTTGATGACTAATATGTTCAAGATCATTTTTCATGGACTCTACCTCTCACTCATATTCTCTTTCTCTGTCGATGGTGGTGCTAAATATCGATATTCTTACCCACAATAAATCATCCACTTTATTTTCTAGTGTCCAACAGGGTTTATTCCATGGTAATCATCATAGTGTTGTCCAATGTAAGTCTCCTCTTCTTTTCGGTCCTCCTAACTATCACTTATATTTTTCTATCATAAGTGATTTCCTGGACATTGAAAACCTCATCTAGAGGTTCGATAATTTATTGATCATCCCATGAGATAACATTGCTCATACTTCCCAGAGTATGGAAGTGTTCAAAGGTTATTTTATTACCTTTGTCAGCTACACAATGTCAAAGGTGACCTCTATCACATTCTTTTTTGGTGTTTCCATGGTTGTTATCATTTCTCTGGGTGAAGAGGGGTTTGGAGTCTTTTTTGTGATTTCTTCAAACTCTTGATCATCATTTTTATCCTCATGTACTTGGCTTATAGGTGTTTCATATGTAGGTTTCTCTCTAAAATATGAAATCTCCTCACTTTCTTACTTATCCAAAGTCGTTTCCTCTGGGATAGAGCCCTGGCCATCACTTTCATATTTACTTTCTAAACTTCCCTCTTAGTCTTTGTTTCATGTCTCTCCTTGTCCTACTGAGGTGGACTCCTATGGGTCATGCTCTTATTCCTTTCTCTCTTGATCACCTCCTCCATCAGCATAAGGTCATGACCTTTTCCCTAGGAAGATAATAATGATTTATATTGTATTAAGGCTTGTCCCCATATCTTTGGACTACAGTCCTTGAGATAGCCAGTTGTCTAATATCTATGTGTCAACTTCATTGACATTGGGAATTGTTGTAGCATCCAAATCCTCATTGTCATCACCATACATTGTAATTAGGTCAATGATTACTGGTGCTATTATACCTAGGACTAATGGAACTATCACAGTCTCGATTGTTGGTCCAGGCCATGATTTTTCCACCTGTACCTGTCTTTCATCAGGATATTCATTGTTCCCTGTAGGTGAACTTTATCTTACATGTGTTTTCCTCTTTCTACCATATGCATGTCCATAGGAGTCATCATTTGCTTTCCTAATGATTGAAGACTAAGATTTTGGTTTTTCTTTGGGAACATTCTTTCGGCCTCTTCTGGGATCCTTTGTTATTCAACTCTCCTTGATGATTGCTCTGTATTCTCATTTTGTGCATGTACAATAGATCCTATTTTTTGTTCCAACCATTCTAAATTTTCATCTCTTGACATGGATTTGAAACATGGGAGATCTGGTTTTTCTTTCTGATCCGTTGGACCTTTTAATGACTATGGTTGAGTTTTAATTTTGCATGCATTAATTAACCATTTGAGAAAACTTAATGAAAGAATGAGGAAAGAAGAGGAATTATGACATCCATATACACTTATGTAGATCTTAAATGAAATAATAGACAGCAAACCATAACACATAGATTGATAACAGAGTTCGGCACAACTTTGCCTACGTCTCTGGGCCTTTGTCTCTTTGGGGGAGGCTTCTTTATTTCTATTCAAAAGCTTGAAAGTACAATGTAGCAATGCCAATTGGCTACAATACTGATCTGGTCATGTTCTTCCAGATCTCTAGAACCCTGCAAAGAAAACAACACGCAAAACAGACGTCTAGAGCTCCCAAAAATGGCCCGACAGCGTCTGCTCCTCAATATCTTCCCTAAATAAAAATGGCTTTGGCTTGGCTTCTCTTCAGCATAACTCTTCTTTTCTCTATCCTTGACTGTCCTCCATGGCCTCAAACAGGCCTGGTTTATATAGATCTGAAGTTGGTTGTTCATCTCCAACTTCCTCCAAAAATGCCCAATATCTCCCAAAAATGGAGAAAATCAACTAATATCAGGCATAATAATCTTTTAAAAATCACAAACTTATAACAAAAACCCACTTTTAGTTTAAATTTAGGAGATTAGCCCCCTAGTCCTGGGCGTGTGCCCCCTATTCGCAGTCACATGGATGAACATGTGGCCAAGCGCCAACCCAAAGGGTTGTGTGCTGGCCCCCTTTCCCGAATTCCATGGTCGCATGCGCCATTCCATAGGACCGACTCCTATCTACATGCCCCAACTGCTGGCTATAGCCCCAGGTCTTATGGCTCTGCATATATCTGTAGGCTAACATAAATATCCTCCCGCACCCAAACTAGTAGACAATTCTTGGTCCCATGTTATCTGCCCGGGATCTGTGGGCTAGTCCTTATCCCAAACAGTCCCACCGAATTGGGCCACACTCCTGGTTACATGGTGTGGTCGTCGTTGTTTATTTGCATCGAGGGCTGGGGCTAAGCCCCGACCCTTTCCCCCGCTACCAAAACCATAATTTAAACTTAAATACATTCTCTGCAGTATATATAATAAGAACTATCCATAGGCCAGACGGTTAGCCCGGTCCTGCCAGTCCACTCCTCGGAGGTGAGGTCGAGGGTTCAACCCACGGTAAAACCAAATAAATTTTACATAAAACCACAAAAACCAACCACAGGGTGCCACGTGGCACCTCAACAACCAACCACAAAATGCCACGCATTAGTCGTTGAATGGTCCATGTGCCTGCCACCTGTCAAATGTCGTACTGCCCTATTAGCCTGCTGCATGTATGCCCTGTCATCATGCCACCGTACCTGTTGACATCATCCCATGCCACGTGTCACCCTTATAGTGCTCACACATGTCACCCCTGGATTGGTCTAGCTATCTACCCATACGCCATATCAGCCTACCATGTGTCATCTCCTGGAGTTGCCACATCACCTGTACGATCGTATGACCTGTATAGTCAGCATGCCATGTGGCACTGTACAGACTGTACAGTCATCCCCTTTTTTTGCCTATTTGCCTTTTCAGACAAAACGCAATATCTTGCACATACAGAGCCTGTTTGACGAAGAAAATATACCGTCGGAATCAGGAAGACGAGACGGACGCAATGGCACTAGTTTCGTCGCATTCTAAGAACTTTCATTTTTGAACATTTTTAAGCCCTGTCAGGCTTCTGGATCCGATTCCGGATCACACCTCCCCACAAAAATACCTTTTGGTCCCCAAACAGTTACTGACCATTCAACAAGCTTGGGATAAGCCACCCGGCTTGTCCTCTATCTCTGAACTCTGTCCTGTGCACCTGTCTTATCAAGATCAACTGTAACATAATCATGACAACTGATAGTATATTGTTAGCCATTTGAACCCTATTACATCTTACTGAAGCCACTATCATCCATGTAGAAAACATTACTAATGACAGTATCAAGAAGACGACTACAAATGAGCTGATATACTTGAAATATTTGCACGACATGAGCTTATCTTGAAGCAACTTATGATTGATTTTCCATTCAACAACCATGTCTTGTTCTTGCTTAAGATCAATTACTTCATTTGAAAAAATTATTGGTTTGTTGCTTGCTTGCACTGCCTTCTTTAATTGTTCCATTGCTTGAAGTGTTGTATTTTCTTTAACATGATGAGCATGAACCACATAATCTTGACCTTCTTTAGTGAATTGATATTGATTCTTTGTCCTGTAGAAGATTGCCTTACGATCATATAAATATGGACTACCTAAGACCATTCCACATTATCTTAATGACACTACATCACATGTTACTTCATCCACATACTTAGATGAAATTGAAAATTTGATTGTGCACTGGTTTGTTATGTGCATTTGATGATGATTGCTTATCCATTTAAGTCTGTAAGGCTTATGATGAGTTTGTGTTTTTAACCCCAATTGCTTAACCAATTCTTCTGAGATTAGATTAGATTGAGATCCATTGTCGATTAATGTGTCTATCTTAGTGTGTCGCATGATTACCCTTATATGAAACAACTTTTTTCTACAATCAATGTCTTCACCAAATTTACCTATCATACTAATCAATGAGATCTTTGACTCATCACCTGAGTCCAATCCCAAGTCTGTGGGTTTTGATGTCGTTGCCACTGTTTGTGTTCCCTTCTTTTCTTTGAACCACTTTGGCCTCTTCTCGGGATGTAACTACCAACATCTGTCCTCATCGTGTCCCTCTTTCTTGCAATGTGTCCCTCTTTCTTGCAATGCTTGCAAGAGGGCTTTCCTTCCTTCCTCGTCACTGCATTTGCATTCTTGCCATGCCTTTTCCTCTTGTCCTCTTTCCTTGAAGATGATGATTCCCCTGACACGCCTACTTTCCCTGCTTCAATATGCGTAGCTTGAACAGAAACCTCATCAAGGTTAGTGGGTACAAACATGAAAACAATGTTTCTAATATGCACAGGTAAACCTCCTATATACTTCATAAGAGTTTCTTGTGTTTGCAAAGGGATATCTAACATTAATGCCATTTTTCCAAATCCATCGATCTATTCTTGGACTGTTTGTCCTTTTCTTAGTTTTAAATATTGCCATTCAATTAATGATTTTTTCTTATAAACCAAAGGATAGAATTGTTTCCTAAGTGCAAAAATGAAACTCTTCCATGATGGAAATACATTACCCACATGTTGTGTTCCCTTTTGCAGCTTTCTTTTCCACCAGATGAGAGTTGTACCTACAAGTCTCAAAGATGCCAACTTGATTTGTGTGGCCTCATCCTTGATCTATTGCACATTGCAGTATACCTCCATTTGCCTGATCCAATTGTCAATTTTTTTTTCATTTACTTCACCATCATATATGGGCAACTCAAATTTGACATCAAGCTTTAACAATGGCATTTCATGTTTATTCTTATGAACATTTTTCTTTCCATTAGATTTTGAACTTGAACTTGAAGAAGGAGAAGAAGGAGGTGTTGATGGAGGTGAAGGAGGAATCTGAGGATGGTTCTCTTCCTCTTCACTTTTTCCCTTTGAAGATTCACCCAAAACTAGTCTCTTTCGTTCCAAGTAATCCTCGTTCAAAACTCTCACCATCTCTGACATAGCAAGGAATGTTTTCCGGAACTCTTTCTCATCTTGAGAAATCCCTTCTTTCGATGCCATCTTCTCGCTGTGAGAAGCTCTCTTTCTCAATCCAATTAATGGATTCTCTACAACAAGCTCACCTTCACCACGCTGTAGCTTCCCTAGTTAACATGCAAAACTCAAATCCAAACGTCAACTAGCTCTGATACCACTTGATCCGTTGGACCTTTTAATGACTATGGTTGAGTTTTAATTTTGCATGCGTTAATTAACCATTTGAGAAATCTTAATGAAAGAATGAGGAAAGAAGAGGAATTATGATAGCCATATACACTTATGCAAATCTGAACTGAAATAATAGACAACAAACCATAACACGCATATTGATAACGGAGTTTGACACAACTTTGCCTATGTCTCTGGTCCTTTGTCTCTGTGGGGGAGGCTTCTTTATTTCTATTCAAAATATCAAAAGTACAATTCAACAATTCCAATTGGATACAAGACTAATCTGGTCATGTTCTTCTAGATCTCTAGAACCCTGCAAAGAAAACGACACGCAAAATGCACATCCGATGCTCCCAGAAATGGCCCAACAACGTCTACTCCTCAATATCTTCCTTGCATAAAAATGGCTTTGGCTTGGCTTCTCTTCAACATAACTCTACTTTTTTCTGTCCTTGACTGTCCTCCATGGCCTCAAATAGGTCTAGTTTATATATATCTGAAGTTGGTTGTTCATCTCCAACTTCCTCCAAAAATTTGGGCTCCAAAAATGCCCAATATCTCCCAAAAATGGAGAAAATCAACTAATATCAAGCATAACAATCTTTTAAAAATCCCAAACTTATAACAAAAAACCACTTGTAGTTTAACTTTAGGAGATTAGCCCCCTAATCCTGGGCGCGTGCCCCTTATTCGCGGTCACATGGATGAACATGTGGCCAAGCGCCAGCCCAAAGGGCTGTGCGCTGGCCCCCTTTCCCGAATTCCATGGTCGCATGCGCCATTCCATAGGACCGCCTCCTATCTACGTGCCCCAACTGTTGGTTGTAGCCCTTGGTCTTATGGCTCTGCATATATCCGCAGGCTAACATAAATATCCTCCCACACCCAAACTAGTAGAGAGTTCCTGGTCCCATGGGATCTGCTTAGGATCCGTGGGCTAGTCCTTATCCCCAATAGTCCCACCGAATCGGGCCGCGCTCCCGGTTACATGGCGTGGTCTCCATTGTTTGTTTGTGCCGAGGGCTGGGGCTAAGCCCCGGCCCTTTCCCCCACCGATGAAACCATAATTTAAACTTAAATACATTCTCTGCAGTATATATAATAAGAACTCTCCGTAGGCCGGGCGGTTAGCCCGGTCCTTCCAATCCACTCGCCAGAGGTGAGGTCGAGGGTTCGACCCACGGTAAAACCAAATAAATTTTACATAAAACCACAACAACCAACCACAGGGTGCCACGTGGCACCTCAACAACCAACCACAAACTACCACGCGTCAGTCGCTGAATGGTCCACGTGCCTGCCACCTGTCAAATGTCATACTTCCCTATCAGCCTGCTGCGTGTCTGCCCCATCATCCTGCCACCATACTTGCTGACGTCATCCCATGCCAGGTGTCATCCTTACAGTGGTGACACGTGTCATCCCTGGATTGGTCCAGCTGTCTACCCATATGCCATATTAGCCTACCACGTGTCGTCTCTTGGAGTTTCCACATCACCTGTACAGTCGTACGACCTGTACAGTCAGCATGCAACGTGGCACTGTATGGACTGTACAGTCATCCCCTTTTTTTGCATGTTTTCCTTTTCAGAAAGAACGCGATATCTTGCACATACGAAGCCCATTTGACGAAGTAAATATACCATCAAAATCAGGAAGACGAGATGGATGCAATGGCACTAGTTTCGTCACATTCCAAGAAATTTCATTTTTGAGCATTTTTAAGCCTTGTCAGTGTAACGACCCCCTTCGTTACGTCTATGAACGGCGAAGTGCAATAGGAAATAACAAATAAGAAATTAACAACATCGCCTAATAGCCTCTGCATCCTCAAGGTCCGAAACCCTGCACACTCAATGAAACTGAGTTAATAGTACCTGTATATAGCAATAGTAAAACATCCTGTCATCAATCATGATGCATCATCATCAAGGTTAAGTGGTTCATCATCATAAGAATCCAGATCACTTGCAAGCAAGCGTCCTCAAAGAATAAGTTTTGTCAGTGTGCCAGAGCGGGATGTTACAGTCAGGCTTTTGGATTTGATTCCGGATCACTTTCCTCTGTAGAAACTCTTCCCAATCTATGGCATTTTCATTGAATATCTCACCCTCAAAGGTGTCGTGTGCATATGGCTAATGAGATACCACTTGTCTATCTTGTTGAGCAACTAGACCTTTTGGGGCATGTTTCATGTACCTACCAGTGTAGAACCTATACTCCACCTGATTTTCGGGATTCTTATCTAGCATGAGTAGTATATTTCACCAAGTGGCAACCTACATATAATCCATATGGGATGGATGTTCTTTTCTTATCTTTAACTAAGGAAACATTAAAAAATTGTTGAATGGTTTGGTAGCAAATTTCTCCCAAGACTAGCCTATCCAATACATAGGCTGACAATAGGTGTAGTGCCTTGGTGGCTCCAAAAATCCTGAGATAATTAATTTTTTCATCTAAATACCATATCCCTACCCTAGACATGACCTCTCTTTGTGCTTCAAAAATCCTTGCACAATTATGTTTACATATTATGAAATAAGCACTATCCAAGAATTCATCACAGATTGCAGCGTAAGACTTTTTAAACATAATCTCCCATAAGACACTAAAATAAACATGTATAGATAATTCTAAGACATTCCATCTTAACCCCAACCCTGAAAATACATTTCTAGTGAAAATTGCATCTAATAGGTATGAGGCCATAGAGAAGAAATTGGATTCTCCTAATTTTGGTTTCTTTTCCTACTCAACCCTAATGCTCAATTGTTTAGATATTATTGCACCCCAATTGAAGACACTTCTAGATATGGCTATTGTATAGGCCAGAGCCATCCATGCCTCCAAAAACTTGGAGCAGTCCTTTCCCCCATACAAAAAACATATCAGGGACATGAGTAATACATATGGTTCTCTTAGGTTTATAGTGTTGTACCATCCAGATGCTCTATTCACGAATTTTCTATCTTCTTTCCACCAAGATGCCAAAAGTTGATTAGTGTTGTGTTTTTCATAGAACTTAACCACAAAGTCAATGTTAAGACAAATTTTGGGTTCCCTGAGTTTGTAATACTTGCTAACCTCCATTGGAAAGAAAACACCAACACATTGGTCATTCACATCATTAATCACACACTTGTTAGCCTGGGTGAGATTAATTGTGGTTTTAAGGTTTCTATGCATGGTAAAACCAGGGTTCTTGAAGCTACCATGTATAGGGATGATGATTTGATATTCTAAAAAATATAGTCATTGAAGACTCTTACTTTCGGGTCACTGTTAGGGGTGAATTCGGGAAAACCATCATGGTAAATATTATAGTAAACTTCAAACCAAGTGAGCATAGGTAACTTGGTTTTCGTGATTGTATATGTATCCCTATAGAGTGGTGGTGAAGATGGTGGTTTCTTATGTAACATTTTAATTACAAAATCCACCTTAGTCATGAACTTCAATTATCTGGAAACCACGGGAGTAGAAGCTTCTCCAACTGTTATGAGGAAAATCACTCTATGGCATGGGGTAAACCACAACAAACAAAAATGACAGCAAAAATCAACTCTAATCTCAAGTATGAAATATAAAAAAATATGTTGACAAGAGAATATAAATATTCTACCTCGTCTAGAAGTTTGATGAAGTCCACTATTGAGCACTTGACTCAAATCAATACACCTGCAACTTGTCCTAAACAACCAATATATGCAAGTATATGGTGATAATATATAAAGTTAGCACATATAATGGCATAATACATCAATATTCGTAAAAAATACGCCCATGGAATAAAAATTATTATATTTGCAAGACATTAATTGGATGAGAAAAGAGTATTTCTATTAAAATTTAATCAACATAAGTGTATGAATGAAAAAATTATGTGTCGGCACGTTCAGAACTAAGAAACTAAGTCCCTTCCAGTTGGGCCTCCACCACTTCAATCCTCCACCAAAGGAAAACTCATATAAGAGAGAAAATGAGGCTATCCATCAAATAGGGAAGAGATTGGGGGATGAACAATGTGTTCAGACTTAAAAGGATAAAGGGATGCAGACTCAATATGAAGTGAATAATTTCTCCAGAGTAACTTTTCTCTCAAAGATGAATTCTTCTCCTCTTCTCCACCACTTGGATAAGGCCCATTTATATCCTTCAAATGGAACTAAAGGGCCGAGTCAGAATGTTTCCAGTATATGGAAGGTAAAGGATCATGGATCTCGTGACATGATAGGGAAACCTGACACCATTTTTTAATTTTGAGCACAAAACCCGATGTACGCAAGATGTAATGGTGAAAAATTCATATACACCTGTTGTATAGCTCTTAGGGCCTGTATGTGTGGAAAAATATGTTTTTTAGCTCTCATAACTATAAAAGGAGACTTCAAGTTTGCATAGGGAAATGAAAAAGGCCTTCTGAGCAAGTTGCATGGGGTGAGGAAAATATTGCTATAACATATGCCCCCTAATGTGTGAGGTCGTAGGAGTATATGCAATGGCCGAAATACATTATAATTACCATAAGTGGAGTATTGGAGACCTAGATGGACAAACTAGCTACAAATAAGAATATTACAATCCATAATGACTTTGTGGACATGGATGCCAATTTGAATTACACTACAGATTCATGTAGAAATATACCAAACAACTATTCATGGCCATGAATAGGAAATACAAAAGGAGATACATGCCATAGGTTTTCATAGTCATGAACAAGGCCTAGTGAAAACCAGTCTCAAAAGTAGTCTAAAGATATATTTATATAATGGAGTACAATCACATCTCCCATGATCACTGAAGTCATATAGGTACTGGTCCAATGAATGATAGCAACAACTTAGGAAAATTGTGACTATGAACTGATGTATTCAAGTCTTCAACACGATTCGCCAAAGGTGCAAGTAAAGGAGTTGAGGTCGAACATAATGAGACTTCATTTGATTACCGATCATTAAGGTATATTGTTAACAAACATGAGACAACCTATTGATAAAGAAAGTAGGTATCAATTAATCAAGTACATTCTTACAAGTGTGAATATAGGTGTTGAGTTTGAAAACTTGAAGAATCCATCTATCAAGAGACATTTATGTATTCCCAACTATCGATGGTCAGATAACCTTCCACTAATGACTGCAAGATTCTAAGTACTCATAGGACTCTAGGTCTCATTTCCAGAATATACTGGTTGAAGTCGATGTAAGGAGACCTATTGGAAGGAGATCATTAAGAAATATTTCATCATTCATCACGAGGTATAAAGTAGGATCTTGATGATTTGGAGGAACATTGACAAAGAACATGTTCACAAACCAACGACCCTGTGTGTATTCTGCATGCACTAGATGTAAGTAGTGCACATAAAAGACCCTTTGAATAACATCTAATGAGGAAAACTACTGACAAAGGTGAAGAAACAACCAATAAGGATAATGGGATCCAAGACACTCCATGAATCCCAATGTGTGAATATATTTCTTGTCGTCGAACACAAGGGAAACCCCCTATTCAGCAACCAATGAGAACATGTCGATTATTGGGTTCAAGGTTACCTACCCATAAGGAAAGTAGGACCAGGGTGCATGGTAGGACTACAACTTCATGTAACTTTAAGAAACATTGAGGGTATGGCTGACATGCAATGTCAAGAGTTCGGAGAAATGGCCGACATAGGCTAATGGACATACTTTGAACAAGAGCGTGAGATATATGGATGACTCTTGCAACATAGAATCAATGATGAAACTTTGTGATGCAGGAGGCACCAATCAAACTCTCCATAAAGACTGGAAGATTAACCAGTTGGGGGAGTAAACTATAAGTAATGATATCAGCTTCCTAAGGTCATGCTACACCCAAAATTTTGATGAAAAATTGACTAAAAAGTTTTATTTTTGTTCAAAGGAGGCACGGCTACTTCCAACATGAGATAATATTATTTTTTCCCCCATCTTTTTTTGTTTTTTCATAGTCAAATGAATTCTATACAAAGGAGGAAATGAGTGTCGCAAGAAAGAAAATAGTTCCAATAGTGGAACATACCTATGCTCAATGCAAGGAGGTGCATGTAGGGTATGGAAAATTGAGGGAATGTTTCCTCTTGGGGTATAGGGTGTCAAGATGGAAAGGATATAACTAAGGCTCTACTTGGCTGATGATGCAAATTGCAGAGGTGATAGGCTTATAATGCAAAAGCGAGAACTGACAATAAGATCAATAATACAAGGGAGAGAATGAGATGCAATTACAACTTAACACCAAAGAATGTCATTTTTCATAAATTTAGTCTACTTGGTTTGAAAAAGGGTTAAAATTACACCAAATAGATGTCCATTCCAATCCAATTTATGAGAGTGAAAGATACAAGTTAAATCAACAATATTTTCTCTTTTTGAGAGAGTCAGAAAAGTGCTTAAGCCAGACTCATTGATGTTGTTCTAAGAATAATATCATGGGGAAGGCTAGGGCTCCCATGTAGGACTTCTATGAAAGTTCAGTAACTTACGAACAAATGACACAAGCTCAAAAAAACCTAAAGCTTTCCAAGTAGAGGAGGATAAAATAATTGTAGAGTTTACCTTCTCTATGATATATCGAAGAACGCCCCTTATATGGAAGGGTGTAGAAGAAGGAACTTGATACCCCACAAGACCATCCTAGTCAAAGGAGACCTCCATAGGACTTGGAGGGAACATACTTAGAGAGAGTGGAATCCTCTCTTGTTTAGAAGGTACAAGACTAAAAATGTTAATGACATAGTCCAAAGATGCACCACTCCTAAAATAGGAGTGGTATCAGATGAATATTTCATCACCATGAATGTTGTGTCAACCAAAGAAAACTTAGAATATTGGGAATCCAAAGACAAATCCGAACCCGAAGGGTTATCAGAAAAGGACTACGCTTCTTCTACCACAACTATAGTAGGGCACAAGCAAGTTAAATTACCTCCTTTGTAAAGCCTATAAAGGAACTTGGGCTTACGTCCTGTATGTCGAGGCTTCTTAATTGTATGAATTCCCATAGTGTGACCCAAAATGGTTGGTGACATGCTCTCATCATGACTTACAAAAGCTAGTGGCTAATCTCCAACTTGATTTATAGAGGTTGGTGATGTATGTGCAGTGTAACAAATAATGACTGGAGTTGTGCCCCCAACCTGACTTGCAGCGATTGGTTGTGGAATTTGAGACCAAGATTCTTGGAAATTCTTGGTTTGAGAAATTGCAGGCCAGTAAGGGTTCTATTCTACACACTGGCCCTATCCGGCAGGTTAGTATCCTCCTCCAAAATGATTCACAAATGGTTGTAAAGGCATCGTCACCGAGGAAGGCATTGGTGAAGAGAAAATTTCATGACGAGGGTTACTTGGGTGAGGATATATGTTTCCCCCCAAAAAAGGGACTCCATGAAGGGGGTAGCCCATACCATAAAGTTGACTCTCTCCATATGAAATACCAGAGGATAGATGGATATATGTAGGAACTAGCATAGCGGAAGAAGGATATATGGATGGAGTGTAATAAGTAGAATAGCCACCCATTTGAGCACATGCTCCTGGAAAAAGTGAAGCTAGGATTGGATCCATGTGGAGGAACATTTGAACCTCCCACCTTGATATTCGGTTGAGGGATATGACACCCATCAAATGAAAATGTAGAAAAAGGAGGCATCATGCCCTCAGATCCAAAACTAGAATTCATATAAGAAGGAGAGGGAGAGGATGGAAAGTGTGAAGACATGTTCAAAATACTATGAGAAAAATGATTAGAGACCCAAGGTATTGACTGAGCACCATGATTATTCATACCACTAGGAAACACAGATGAATTTGTCCCCATGAAATGAGTAAAGACCATGGGATGGGTAGCATTAACTTAGGGGGTCAAGGGGACTCCATTATCCATAATAATGGAAACTCACAACGCAATATGTTGGTCCCTTCGTTTTTTGGTTTGAAGTTGCGCAAGGAGGACTACAATCCCAATTTTGTTTAAACATGAGTTGAACAAGCCACAAAGAAGCTAGACAATGGAGAAACTAAATAAATAGATAACAGTTGCAAAAAGGGACAACATAACACCAATGAGGAAAAATAAGTTACAAACAAAAAAAGAGAAACAAAGCATACAGAATCTAAAGCCAGAAGATCCCACTCAGCCTATATGTATGAGATTCATATGATTGTAAAAGGGTTGGGTATGGTTGGGTGTAGTTGGTTGGTTCTTGGGTTTTATCATAGATGATATAGAGGGTGCAGACAGATTAAAGGTTCAGTGATTGTAAATTGTATACATTTTGGGGGAAAAGGGTAGATATATCTCTATGACATGAGTCTAGAGAAAGGATCTTGTAACAGAGTATTGATTTGTATCTCTGAGATTGTATCCAAGAAGATCTTTTGATAATATATAAGGAAGGACATAAAAATTTGAAATATATTGTGTCATTCTATGTGTATGATTATGAATAAGTTTTTGTACCTTAATTCTTTGTGTTTGATAAGATCAATGCATTGTTTCTGTTTACAAATGTTGTCGCAACTTGATTGTATTTATTTCTAGTATGAATGAGTTTATATCTATTATGTGGCTAGTTTGTCTTGCGCAAGATCATGGTGAATATTGAATATTATGGAAACCCACCTAAGTATTCTCCTTTCCCTTCCCTATCTTCTTGTCTTGGTTGCGCTTTGGGTGAGAATTATTCTCTTTGGAGTAGATGAAAATTCTAGTGCTCTAGACTAATCAGTGCCTTTTGTTGGTAACCTAAGAAGGACCCTAGTCTAATCAATTCCATGCCAAAAAATGGTTATGTTGTTGGGACCTGTGTTAAAAGGAAACTTGTAGGGAGAATGCTTCCGTAGATTCATAGATATGATATTCACCATTGGTGCGAGAGAAAGTGTGATGCCTTCATATGGAAAGAAGCGGAGATGATAGGAAAATATGTGAAAGATAAATGGGAGGTTGTTGTTTACTCATAAAGATCGAATGACCAGTACAAGATATTCTGGGTTAAGTTCCTGGAAGAACTTTTCCATTGGATAGATAGGCTCCATGAAGCTATGGAATTCCAAGAATGAGTCAATAATATATGCACTTGGGATAGAAAAAATATCGCAACACTTCATCGTCTGGATCGTCCGATAATGCAAGCGATCAATTTCTGGTTCAATACAACATTAGAGGGATACATTATCAAGTTTTTAACTGAGAATCATCGATCTTTTTCATGGAAAGAAGAGAATTTCAAGAATGAAGCAAGGGGAATAATGTTGAGATAAATCCCCCTGTGGATTAAGGTTTTCTTGGTGGAAGAGGGGATGTTGAATATGTCCCCAACTGAGATGGCAGTGTAAAAGCCCTTGCTTGGGGTGGATTCATGGCCTGAGAGAGGGGAGAGGGTTTCTTGACAAATGTGGGAGCAGCAAGAAATGGAATCAAGAGATGAGAAAGCCTTGAAAAGAGTCACCATAGTTGAGAAGTGGTGGCATGGTAAGATAAAGAAAGCGGTAAAATAGTCTGAGAAGTTGTGGAAAGAAGTCGGACCAGGAGAAGTTGAGGAAGGAAAGATGGAAGAGTTGTGAAAGATGAGAAGAAATGAAAGGTTGGTTAGTCAAATATTAAACAAGAGAGAAGCACAAAGAGAAAGAAGTCCCCAAGAGGGTGGAAAAGAAGAAGAAGGTGTAGAATTACAGGAAAAGGAAGTTGGCATGGATCTTGAAGAAGATAGAGAAGATTCATCCCCGATTTGAGGAAAGATCAGTAATCTGGTGGAAGAGACCACTCGAGAGGATGAAAATGAGACCCCACAAATTAAATAAACTCACCCCGAAGCAAGTGGCACCAACCCATAATAACCCATACCCCAAGGGTCTTCTATACAAGTGGTAAATTCTATACTACCTTCTTATGCTATTCTTGTTCCATTACATTCAATCAGTGAGCCACAACCAGGAAGCATGAATACTGGGAGGATATTGGGATCCCCTGGTAGATCACAACTAGGACTGTTAGCATTTATCTTTGTAGGAGAAATAAGATAAAAAATGGTTGGTAACGCGGGAGGTTCGATTGCTCGATACCCAGAATTCCAGGGTAAGGAAGACGAGGATGTTGAGAAGCATTGGTTCTTATGCAAAGAAATCTGGAGGTCCAGAGGGAATCTCGATGTGAATGGATTGGTTGAGTTCCATACTACTTTGAGAGGTATTTCTCTCAAATGGTACATGAAGGACATTAAGCCAAGAATACTAGGAGTGCAAGGTCAAGCATTCACACTTGACCAGGTATGGACAAAGTTCATACCGGAGTTTAAGCTACCTGAATCAGAACAACAAGCTTTGTTTGAGTTGCATGAAATTCAACAAAGGGAAGGTGAATCGACCTAGGAATATAGACAGAAGTTTAAAGATGCTATAGGGAGGTTAGCGCATCCGATCCATCATGAACATTAAAGATAATGGTATATCCAGGGATTGTTACCTCTGACACAGATTTCATTAACACAACAACGGATAGCCACTTTGACAGATTCCTTGGAATAATCAATGAATATTGAAGACATGGAAGGATATCCAGGGAGCCTAAGAGTGAACATACCCCCATCGGATGCAAATTTGGTGCAACTACAAGGGAAAATATCAACACTTATAGAGAATATTCAAGAATTGACGATACCTAGACCATGAAGACCACAAGTTTGGTGTACTGGATGTTACACAAAGGACATATGGTGAAAAAATGTTGACAGATGAGGGGAATGGGACCTCCTCATAATTTGATGGGACCCTCACCAGGACCCATGGGAGTAGTTGCACAAGTATCCACAAATTTACCATTCCATGCCCCAACCCCATATCATGCTTTTCTAGGTAATCAAGCAACACCATCAATTTACTATTGTGATATTTGTTGAGTCCATGGGCATGGGCCAAGACAGTGCCCCATTATTCAGAAGTATTCAACAGTATCAAATACTGTGCATTGTGAGTTTTGTGCATATGCCACACATGCTATGAATCAGTGTAGAGCGTTGGATGCACTTGCAGACAGACTGGATTGAACATCATTGAGGGTGAATGAAACCCCTCATGGAACAGGAAGAGGTCAAGGAGGTAGAGCTGGAGGAGACTTCAAAGGAGGAAGAACTAGGGGAAGAGTACCAAGTATATGCTACAACTGTGATGAGAAAGACCACATGGCTAGAGTTTTTTCTCACCCAAGGCGACCATGGTGCTCGCACTATAGAACCAATGGGCATGCAACTGAAGACTTCCCATAACTAATTGAAAAATGGGAATATCGGGTATGTCAACGAGGAACTAATCTCATCAGTTCAGATATAAATATATTTATTAGAGGACAACTTCCAAAATTTAATATCATTACTGAAAGAGTAGAAAATACTGGTGCAAATGTTGATAATTTACCTTAGATCTAGAAAAAATCTCCTAAGAAGGACATGTATGATCCTATGAAATAGAATATATTCTTTAAAAATTCCATAGAAGTATTTCATAATATCCCTGGCCCTCATATGAAAGAGAAACCCCCTCAGCCTATTGTTTACCCTAAGATCGTCCAAGTCCCTGTTCACCCCTTGCACCCCAAAACCCTATAATCCCAATGAGACAACCTAAGTAGACACAAAATTTAGTTGACCTTTGGTTTCAGTTTATTTTCTTATATTCTAGGGAATGACCAGTTGACAAAACATTTGTGCAATGCATTGTACCTAGTCCTAGGAACTGAAGAATCTCCAGAAACGAGAATAAGGACTAATCTTCCTAAGAAAAATACTCAGAGAGTGAAGAGAAGGAAAGTACGGACTGGAAAAGAGTTTAGATTAGAAGCCCAACTAGATGAGTTTTAGATTAAGGATGTTATGTTTGATCTAGGATCTAATGTTAATATACTGCATATAAATACTTGGGAATCTTTAGGAAAACCCTAGTTGACATATTCCCCAATCCAGCTAAGAATGGCCAATCAATATTGTATTTTTCCAATAGGAAGACTGGAGAATGTGGAGATAGATGTTGTGGGAGTGAAGAATTTAGCTAATTTTGAGGTGGTCGAAATCATGGGGGATAAGGACCCTTATCTTGCACTACTTTGTATTGATTAGGATTACAAAAACTATGCAGTGATTGACCTAAATAAAGACACTATGCAATTTGAGGCAGTTTGAATAAAATTAGTTCAACCCTTGGATCCGTATGTAGGCCCTCGATACACGGATCCAACAGACAACAATATGGAGGGAGAAGACTTGGGTCAGTTGTACACTGTAGAAGAAGGAATGAGAGAAGACTACATAAATCCTACTCTTGATCGATCAGTAAGTTGGAGGAGCATACAATCAGCAGATGAAGATTCAGAATTGGTATTTGACAGTTGGCCGCAAGGTTCATATGAAATATTTTCAAGAATATGTGCAACTTTCAGAGCAACTATATGGGTTGGAACTGAGGTCAGAGAGCACCTGAGATATGATGGTACCTCATAACTTTATAGTTTTCTGGTCAACATGGAAGAAAAGATAGTGGAGGATCAAAGGATCTCAGTGTTGGACTTAGCCCTCCAAGACACCCCTAGAAGATGGTGGACTAATCACAAATCCTTAGTTGAGAACTGGGATGATGTGAATCAAGATATCCAATATAGATTTCAAGATAAGGAGCAGCTGGAATCATAGATGTGGACAGATTTCGAAGTTGCGCAACTTTTCAATGGATAGTCTGATCCTAAAGCACATATTGAACAATGCGTGAGACAGTGGAAAGTTGTAGAAATACCATCTTGCTTGTGGGTTCAAGTATTTCCCTATTCACTAGATCTAATTCTGAAAGCTTGGTACATGCATGAATAAACCATAAGAGAGACCAACAATTGGAAAATGTTGGACAATCAATTTTGCAAAAAATTATCATTTACAGGTAAGTACCCTGAGCTTAAAGTAGTCCTGCAAAAGAATTAAATAATTCCTTTTTACAAATACTAGTGAATGGAAATCAGACCTAGTGGTATGTGAAAAGCATAGCCAAACACTTCAGTCTAACCTTCACCTAATGTTTGACAAGAGACCTATAGAATTCTATAAGATTGAGAAGGATTGGAAAGACCATATGATTTAGAAGAATTGAGAAACTTAGCCATCAAGGAAACAAAAGAAAGAAGAGAAATCCATAACATTATACCCAACCAGACTTATGGTTCTTATAATTATCCATTGAATTTGTGTAAAGTCAATATAGGGACCACAAAGCAACCTAAGATAGCTATGGTGGGAGATTACTAGGATGTGAAAACTAGCCAAGAATTAGATAGCTTGTTGCGAGAGTATGAGGACTTGTTCCCAAAGACATTTTCAGAGATAAAAGGGATTAAAGGAGCTATGGGAGAGACGAAAATTGAACTAAAACCAAGATAAAATCCTGTAAGGCATAGACCATATCTCCTTAACCCCGGAGTGAAAGATAAGGTTAAGAGGGAAATAGACAAGATGTTGGAGGTTGAAATCATTTTTGAAGTGGAAGAAGTAGAATGGGTTATTCCAATAGTCATGTAGAGAAAGAAAGGCACATAGGACATTAGGGTCTGTGTAGACTACAAAATCCTTAATTCTGCCTATGTGCATGACCATTTCCCAACACCTTTTACTGATGAGGTTCTAGAACAAGTTGCGGGGAAAGAATATTACTCATTTATAGATGGATTTTCGTGGTTTGAACAAGTAAGGATTGCTAAACAATACAAAAATAAGACCACATTCATAAAAGAATGGGGTTCATTTGCATACAATGTGATGCCATTCGGCCTAAAGAACACCCTTGCATTTTTTACCTAGATTGTAATAGCATCTTTTCAAGAATTTATTCACAAGTTTATAGAAGTTTATATGGATGATTGGACGGTATACATTCTTCTCAAGGAACATGTAGTGCTACTACATCTCATGTTTAATAGATGTAGATAACTGTAGATATCGTTGAACCTTAGAAATTGTATTTTATGTGTTCCACATGGAAATTTATTAGGACACATTGTATGCTGAGAAGGACTACTGGTAGTCTTAACCAAAGTTGCAGTTATTGTGACCATGCCTCCACCTACGATTGCTAAGAAATTTCACTCCATGTTGGCGAACATAGGGTAATATCGCAAGTTTATTAGAAGATATGAAAACATTACTACACCTTTGGAAAATATACTAAATAAGTTAGAAGTGTTCCAGTGGACCCCAGAGTCTGATAAAGCGTTCGACATCCTGAAGGAAACTCTCAGCACAACACCTATTCTGATATTTTCAAATTGGGAAAACAAATTTCATGTGCACGTAGACACATTAGGTATTTCTCTGGGAGCCATCATAGTGCAACCAGGAGATAGATCCATGGAACATCCTATATATTTCGCTTGCAGGAAGTTGTCGCAAGTTTAGCGCAACTATACAACCATAGAAAGGGAGGGTTTAGCTATGATTTACGCTCTGCAAAATTTTAGAAATGATTTTCTAGGCTCTCATTTTAAGTTCCTTACTGATCATTCTGCGTTAAAATATCTATTTAACAAACCTGTTCTAGAAGGATAATTTATCGATCATTGTTATTGTTTCAGGAATTTTAATTTGATGTGATCATTAAACCTGGAAGATGCAACGTGGGTCTTGATCACCTATCTAGATTAGAGTCAGGAGAAAGTGGTGGAGTAGTCGATGATCAGCTCCCAGATGCAGACATGTTCTGGGTTAAGGCCATACCAGAATACCTGGAAGATATAACAGTCTTCTTAAGTACAGGGGCCTGCCCGAAAACTTACTTTGCAACTCAGAAATGTCATATGGTGGTTAAAGAAGCAAACTATCAATTGATTGCGGTGAAATTGTGTAAGTTGGGCCTAGATAGTATCCTCAAGAGATGTGTCTTAGATAAGGAAAGAAAAGAAATGCCGTGGGAGTTCCACAGTGGATTTGCGGTAGGCCATGTTGGAGGAAAGGCCACTACGTAGAAAGTCCTCCAAGGTGGATTATGGTGGGCCACACTCTTCAAGGATGGAAAGGCTTATGCTAGATCTTGTGATGCTTGTCAAAGAGTGGGTAATCCATCACGACGAGACGAATTGCCTCTTCAACCAGTTCGATCTCTACAACCATTTGAGAAATGGCTAGTTGAATTCATTGGGTCGATCAACCCCAAAACTAAGAATTCAAAGGCTAGGTATATTATTACCTCAATTTATTACCTTACACATTGGGCTGAGGCAACAATTGTCCAGGATTGTCCAACTGATACTGTTGCTAGGTTCATTTATGAAAATATTATCACTCAGTTTGGATGTCCTAGGAGTCTGACCAATGATCAGGGTGGTCATTTTATCATTATTACAACAGAAAATATTAAAACAGAGTTCTTGATCCAACATCATAAAAGTATCCCATACCATTTGCTATCCAATGGAACAGTAGAGGAATTTAACAATATTATGGAGAGAGGATTAACGAAGGTTTGTTGTGCAAATAGGGAGGATTGGGATGACTGAGTCCCAACAATTTTATGGGCTTACAGGACAACCACAAAGAAACTCCATAGGTATACTCCATTTAATCTAGTTTATGGGAAACAGGTTGTGGTACCTATAGAATTCATCACCCTGAGTCTATATATTGCATAGATTACACACATGTTGGAGGATGAATTAGTTGTGCAGAGGATCATGGAATTGCAAGAACTTGAAGAGACCAGGTTTTTAGCAGACTTCCATCAATCAGTTG
>CBVK0100228727.1:0-24269 GCA_900067695.1 Picea abies | reverse complement strand
TTATGAGGGAAATGTATTGCGGCTATGGATGAAGGCAAATATTGTATTCTGAGAGAGGAGACTGTGAGAGAAAGAAGAGGAAGTTACAGCGGGTTTTTCTATAGGTTGTATCCCTTCATTTGTTGGATAATAATAAAGGAAGGACCTGGCAATTTCTCTGGTGGACATAGCCCACACTGGGTGAAACACGTAAATCTGTGTCTCTCTTGTATTGTGTGTCTTCTGTGTTTTTTGTTTCTGCATTTGTTTTATTTTATTGCTCCGCGGTCCTGTTTTTCTAACAAGGATGGGCTTAAGTCTATTGGAAAGAATAATTTTTGGATACAATCTTGTATATGACGTTGCAACAAGAAATGGGTCTATAATATTCAAAAGAGATAACTTCCTTCTTTTTGGGAATAAGAGAAAAAAACATGGATTTCATCCTGGGCCACCTTTAGAAGATTTTATTTTAGGAGTTCAAAAAACCCAATGTAAAATTCAATCAAGAAGCCATAAGAGCTTGAGATTTTCCTTTCTTCATGGAAAGAAGGGTATACTATAATTCTACCTATGAAACCTTGGTCTCCAATGTGAAAGGAAAATAAAACAAGAGATATAAAAAAAATAATCAACGATAACATAACAACAACACACAAGACACGTGATTTATCCTAGAAACCCAAACTAGGAAAAAACAGTCAATAGATCTATTGGTTCCTTGACCAAACTCGGTCAAGTGAGCCTTCACTTCTCGTGTCCTAGCACATTAAAATGGAGTCTCCTAAACCTATTTAAAGGATTCATTACATGAAATACCATGGGCTCAATACCATAGGTCACAAATACCATGTGCCCAAAACCACTATTGTTGTTCTAACAACTTTGACTCTTTCACAGAGTCAAGTTTAAGCTAACATTGCACCCTTTAAACTTAACTTGGTGTTTCCCATGACCAAATCTGGTCAAAGTATCCAAGTGAGTCTCCATTACTCACCTTTGGGCCCCTACCCCCCTTCAAGTTAATCATCAAGTATCCAAGAATCCTACATGCTCCCCATATAACCTAGGTCTATGTCTAGACTTTATCGATAAGTTACAAGGGGTATGCATTCTTGACCAAGTCTTACAGTCATATGCCCATTTGCATGAAATAAATATTTTCAATTTTGTTTTTAATTTGATTGTTACTATTATGGAATTTATGTCACCATCCTCTCACTTCTTTCTAGTGCTTTGACCAAGCCTCACGGTCTCCTTCGACAACCCATCATAATGGTCCATGACCATCTTGTTGAGGAAATATGTCAAACACTTAGAGTGCATGCATCTCTTTTCTCATCAACCAGGGTTTAATACTAGACAAAAAACCCACACTTAACATACATTTCAACAAGAACAAGCTCCAGAAATACATTCAATCCAAATCCCATTTTGATTACCTTAGCATGGACTTCCACACAATGTTTCAAATGACTGGTGTTTATTCTTCCACCTCTACCTCAAACCTAATTCTACTTACTGTGGCCACTATTTAGAGATCTTCAAGATCACCAAGCTCAATCCTAAACATATCTTGGTTCCCAATCATGATAGGGTTTCATCATATTTTCTTGTAGGTTATTTATTGGAGAAGAACTCCAATTTTTCTTGGCCTATGTGGCTTCCATTTAATCCTCCTGATCTTGATCTCAAAGGTTCCGAGTATACCTCTTCGAGCTTCCTGAACATGCAACTACATATCTGCTTCTTCAATCATGTGCAACCCTCAAGCAATAATTCCATCGGGTTCCTATCTTCAAACCCTTGCATGGTATGGTTCGAACTCATGGGTTTCCCATTGCCAACATCACTAAGCTCACAAGTCAGTTTGAGTTGTTGTTGACATCCGCAAAATCTCTGACTGGAGGTGGATAGAGTTTTCACATCTCTCTGGTGTTTCAAACACTGCCCCAAAAACTATTAAATGGTGCAGACGGATACACTACCATGTATTCTTTTGGACGCACATATTCAATCCCAATTGATGCAATCTCCAGTGAAATATTCATCCATCTATGTTTGATCTAGTGCAATCCCTTTAATTTCTCAATCTATCGCTACCAAAACCTCCATTTCTAGGATCATATATCAGTCACCCATGCTTTCCTTAATCACTGCAAAACTCCTCATTCTCATAAAATTTGTCCACCATCTTCCCCTTGTAGATAATTTTTTGTTTCCTCCACTTCCATCATCTATGGTGCCTCCTTCAAAGTGTTTGTCTGTGTGTGTGCTAAGTTGACCTTAACCACTGTTGTGAAAGTGAAAATATGCATTTTGTCATTCACCACCCAGAGTCATTCCATGAATAAATATTCACATATATCATCCTTATAGGTGCATAATTCCCCTTGGGCATCTGGATATCGTTTAGCAACTCCTAGATGTCACCCATTGGCTTTACTCTCATGCCTAGAATCAATCTCCTAGGGATCGAATTCCATACAATCCATCTAGGTTTTCCTAATAGTGATGGCTCTTCATGACTTGTCTCTTCTTACCTCTGATTCACTTCACCTCATAGTCTTACTCATTATGGTAGTGACCTTTCTCTTTATGGCATTGATCTCGGCAACTAGCAATCGACCTCTCCATTGGCTCAACTAATCGAGATTCACCTTCTTAGCCACTCTTGTTAGAGAGTCCAAGTTAACCTTTCTCTAATACCACATGAAAGGGATAAAACATAGGAGATAAAAATAATAATCAACGAGAACATAGAAAAAACACATAAGACACGTGATTTATCCTGGAAAACCCAAACCCAGAAAAACCAACCAATAGATCTATTAGTTCCTTGACCAAACCAAGCCAATCCCACCAAGTGATCCTTCACCTCTCACATCCTAAAACATAACAATGGAGTCTCCTAAGACTATTTAAAGGCTTCATTACATGAAATACCACAGGCTCAATACCATGGGTCACAAGTACCATGTGCCTGAAACCACTATTGTTGACCTAACAACTTTGACTTTTTCACTGAGTGAAGTTTAACCTAACAAAACATGGCATTCATATCTTCAGTGAAGATCTTCGAAAATAGTTTAAGCATTCTTATCATTTCATCAATGGGACATCTTGGAGCCTCTTTGAATAATGTGCTAAAATGGACTATTCTCACTTTCACCTTTTCTTGAAAGGACTCAACCATAACACCATCTTGATTATCCATCTCCCATATAGTATTTATATTATTTTGATAATTGGTGTACTTATGAAATAATGTTTTGTTGCTATCACCTTCAGGGAGCCAAACAACTCTACTTTTAAACCTCCATGTAGCATCTTCCTTTTCCAAGAGATATTTTTTGTGGTCCATTAATAACAACTTGCTATATCCAGACAACAACCACCATTAATTTATGAGTTCTTCATAGACCCTTCCAATTTTTTGTTTATAAATGATTTGTAAATATTTAACTATGTTTTCATTTCCTTTGCATATGGTTTGATTTGATTTGTGTTGAAGTTTTTCATGGGTTTTCTGAATTTATTTGAATTACTTGAATCCATTTTATGAGTTTTCCTTTTGAAAATTTTTATTTGTTTGAATTCAATTGAACTTATGAGAAATATTTTACAGATTGTTTAAGTTTGAAAATGGAAAACCATGCCTAAAAGACAATCTGAACTTAATCTTATAGTAATTAAACCAATCAATTTAGGAGATTGGATACCCATAATGATCTGAAATCGGTGCTTTACACCTTGACTTTGATTTTAACAAGATCTTTTCTGACAATGCCTGTGAATTATATGAACGATAAAAAAAATTAACGAATGAAGAGAACTTGCAAAAAACACAAAGAGACAAACCATAAACAGATTAAACACCAAAAATTGATAACGGAGTTTGGCAAATATGCCTATGTCTCTGGGCCTTTAGCTGTAGTGTGGAAGACTTCTTTATTATTCCACAATGCTCAAAAATCTGCTTCAAAATTGCATCACTATGTTCTCTGATTGACTCCATTATACTTTGTTCTATCTCGGGAACCCGGTGCAATAAACAACACTAAAAAAGGTGGAGTATAACTCATGGAATAAGCCTCACAAGCTCAACTACTCTTCTAGCTTCGTTGCCTAACTCTTTCTTCAAGATTCACTTGTGGCTTGTTTCAAAACTACATAATTCTTGGTTTATATAGTATTAGGGTTGGGCATCACATCCCAAATTCCTCCCAAGATTTGGCCTCAATCTGGGCTCAAATCCTCAAAATTGGGAAAAAATCCCTTAAAATCAGGGCTAAATCATTAAAAAATCCCTTTCCCAAAGTTTAAAACCCACTTTGGGAAAGATGTATGGCGTGCCCCTTTTTCATCGGCTCTTGGTCATATGGAGGGCCATGTGGCGGAGTGTTGATCCAATGGCACCATGCCCCTATTCTCTCATGCCCCTGGTCATGTGCAAGTGCCATATGGCCTCAGGCTGGGTCAAACACATGTCATGCCCCCCTTTTGGCTCTTGGTCTGGCCCCTGAGTCGACGGGTAGCCCCCATCAACCAGGGCTTATCCCTCGAACTTCGTGCCATATCACAACAAAACCATATAAGGATGGAGGGTGGTTAAGCCCTGCCCATCTGCCCTTGTGGCTATCGGAAGGTTGTTAAGTCATTGCCTGGTCCGGAGGTCATGCGTTTGAATTCGTCAGAAGCTAAAACAAATTTTTGACCCAGACCTTATTAGTCTTATTTGGGGTGCCACATGGCACCGTGTGATTGGGCCATGTGTCACATTCTAACTGGATCGTACAACTAAGTCAACTACACAATCATCGATCTTGTTAGATGCCAACTTAGATGGACAATCAACACCTCTTCCACATGTCACGCCTGGAGGATGCCACCTTACAATCCATATTGTCATGTGTCCTCATCTGAGCTTGCCATGTGTCATCCGTACAACCACACGTCAACCTTTTACTAGTTCAAATCCACCCTTGAAATGCCAAATTTGCATGCCATGTTACACGCTCTTTTGTTGCCATGTCATCATGCTAATGCCATCTACCACATGTCAGCCACGTCAGATCCATACTTGCCACGTGACATGTTGACATCAACAGTATGGACTGCTGACTTTGACTTTTTTCTTGTTTGGGATAAACTTCAAAATGTGATATCTTCGCCATACGAAGTCCATTTTCGAAAAAGAATATACTTCCAGAATTGGCACGAAGAGCACTATGTGATGGAATTGGTTTCGTCTGAATTCAAGAACTTCAAATTTTATCCTTTTTGGATCCATTTGGATCACACCTCCCCACTGGGACCTTTTGGTCCTCCAAAAGTTTATTACATCAATTGACTACATCATTACATCAATCGACTAAAATAAAAAATAAATAGTCTAGACTCAAAAAAACATTAACTAGACTGAATAAGTGATTTCATAGACCAAATTGAGTAGACTAGACATTGACTCGATGAAACATTTACATATGTGGCATAAAATCTACTCAGTTCCAAGAAGATGACCCATCTCCCGTTGATGGAGTTTCGCGGTCATTCTTTTTCTCTTCTGCAACATCCTTCTTTTTCTCAGGAACTTAAGGATTTTTGGAGTGTCTCAACTCTGGTTTTATCTTCCAACAACTATCTTCACAAAGTCCATTCCTTTGACAATGTGAGCAATAATTTTGAGCTTGGATGAATTTAATGAAGACTTTCCCAGATTGAGTTGAATCCCCATTGGATTTTCCCAACTCTTGTCTTGGTTGTGTTGAATTCACATGCAATTTCTTCTTGACTTTTAATGTTGCTTCATCATGTCTTGGCGTACTCCTTGTCATCGTGATATTCTATTTGTATACCTTTTGCTTCCATCATGTTGCAACACAATGGTTATGATTTCCACAAAATGTACATGGAATTATTCTTTTTATAAATTTCATGACCCTAGCATGTTCGTCATTAAAGGTTGGTGAAGGAGATTTATAACTTTTGACCATTTTACATTTCTTTTGTGACTCATTGTTCACATCACTACTGGCTTGAGATTTTTTCTTTCCTTTACGAGTTCAAATCCATGTTGTTTGTAGTCCTGGATACCGATTCCAACAATGGTCAACATTGTATCCAAACTTTTGACAATGTGTACAACAAACCACAAGATTGTTGTCATTAGTAGACTCTTCTGTGTATCCCAATCCTTCATGGAGTGGTCATTCTCGCACCTCGATAGGATTATATTTGTCTTGGCCATACTTTCTGATACCTTATCCTTTCATGTAGCCAAAATTGGATAGCATCTTCATACCAATTCCTTTGGTATTCTTTTCAAAAGTGGAAATATCCAGATTGCTTGACTCCAGTTTCGGATTAGCTACAAGAGAAGCTAGAGTACACTTAGTACTTTCTATTGGTGAGGAAAATATGCCTATGGCCTCTCCTACTGACTACTCCTCAACTGAACTAGCGGGAGTATATGAATCCTCCTCATCTGATTTCCCATGGAATGGATGAATTTCATCATCCTTGACAAGACTCAGACTCCTAACAGAAGGACTTCTTCCAACTGGTCTTTCGTCTGTTGTTAATAGCAATGTTCACAATCTTTCCCTATCTTCTTAGCTCGACATTTTCTCGTTGAATATTTTGATTGATCTCTTCAAGTTCCTGGATTCTATCTCTCTTCAAGATTTTCCCCATGCTTATTCACAATTCCTACAATATAGTCAACCTGCTCTGATACCACTTGATTTGAAATAGGTGCTTTACACCTTGACTTCGGTTTTAACAAGATATTTTATGACAATGCATTTGAATTATATGGGCAGTAAAACAACTTAACGAATGAAGATAACTTGCATAAAACACAAAGAGACAAACCATAAATAGATTGACCACCAAAAATTGATAACGAAGTTCAACAAATATGTCTACGTCTCTGAGCCTTTAGCTACAGTGTGGAAGGATTCTTTATTATTCCGCAATGCTAAAAACTATTCTTTGAAATTACATCACTCAATTCTTGGACTGACTTGGCTATACTTTTCTCTGTCTCAAGAACCTGATGCAAAAAGATGACACTCAAAAAAGTGGAGTAGAACTCCCAGAATAAGCCTCACAAGCTCAGCTACTCTTCTCGCTTCACTGCCTAACTTTTTCTTCAAGAGTCACTTGTGGCTTGTTTCAAAACTACATAATGTTTGGTTTATATTTTATTGAGGTTGGACATCACATCCCAACTTCCTCCCAAGATTTGGCCTCAAACTGGGCTCTAATCCTCCAAAATTGGGCAAAACATCCATTAAAATTAGGGCTAAATCATTAAAAAAATCATTTTCCCAAAGTTTAAAACCCACTTTGGAAAAAACGTATGGTGCTCCCCTTTTTCATCAGCTCTTGGTCATATGGAGGGCCATATAGCTAATTTCTGGTCCAATGGCACCGCGCTCCTATTCTCTCGTGCCCCCAGTCATGTGCAAGTGACATATGGCCTCGAGCTGGGTCAAACACATTATGTGCCCCCCTTTTGGATCCTGGTATGATCCTAAATCAAGGGGTAACCCTCGTCGATCAAGGCTTATCCCCTAAACTCCATGCCATATCACAAAAAAAACATATAAGGATGGAGGGTGGTTAATTCCTACCCATCCATCCTTGTGGCTAGTAGAAGGTTTTTAAGTCGTTTCCTGGTTTGAAGGTCACGCGTTTGAATGCACCGGAGGTTCAAACAATTTTTTTACCTAGGCCTTATTGACCCGATCTGGGGTGCCACATGGCACCCTATGATTGGGCCATGTTTCACATTATAATTGGCTTGTACAGCCCAGTCAATTGCACAGTCATCGATCACAATAGCTGCCAACTCAACTGTAAAGTTAGCACCAATGCCACGTGTCATGCTCGGAGGATGCCACCTACCAATTCATATTGTCACGTGTCCTCATCTGATCCTGCTATGTGTCATCCATACAACCACGTGTCAACTTTTGCCCCTGAAAATTCCAAATTTACCTGCCACATGGCACGCTCTGGTGTTGACATCATCTAACACTTGTCAACCACATCAGATTTATACTTGCCACATGTCATGCTAATGTACTACTGACGTCAATAGTATGGAATGTTGACTTTGACTTTTTTCTGTTTGGTAAAAACTTCAGAACACGATATCTTCGCCATACGAAGTCCATTTTCAAAAAAGAATATATTGTCGAAATCGACATGATGCGAACTATGCGATGGAATTTTATCTGAATCTGATAAATTTTATTTTTTATACTTTTTGGATCCATTTGGATCACAAAAGAAAAGATAATTTGAATTCAGAATCAAGAAAAACTCTGTTGATATAACTTTACTCGTATACCACAAGGGAGGCTTATATCCAAATCTTGATAAGTCCTCAACAAGTTCTTTAGGATGAGGCGGATTCTAGATGGGTTATGTCTGCATCCAAATAGGATTATTTAAGGTATCACTCTAAAACTCTCCAGATACCTGAATACCAGATAACAATTATAAGTACCTTTTATTTTCATATTAGTGATTGATGATGTGACATTTCTATCAGGGTTTTCATGTGGTATCTTCTTGATTGAACCATAATGATGTTGCACTATTGACATGTTATTACTTGTCAATCTGTGTGACTACAACACTTATGTGGAAGTTGACTATATCAATAATGTGTTACTTTGGACATCACATCCAAATCTGGGAAGAACTATTGTGGAGAGACTTTTTGTTTATCCAGATGTTCGGATCTAGCATGGCTTCACACTTGAGGTTTCATCTGGATCACAACATATGGTAAAGGAATGTTTGAATTCCCAGATATCGGATTACTTTATGTTCATCAACATATGAATCCAGGAAGAACTGTAAGTGTGCATCAGTTTCATAACCCAAATGTCCAGATGTCGGATGACTTTACATTTGGACATCTCGGAAGAACTGTAAGTGTCCATCATTTTCATAACCCAGATGTTCATATGTCAGATGACTTTACATTTGGAATTGCATCTGGATCTAGGGGTAAACTTACAATGCAATAAGATAGGATAATCCAGAGACCCGAATATTGAAAGTACCTGTATGTCCTCGAAATCCATGTGCCATTCCACCCAAATCATCTCCCATGTCACTTATTTTAATCCATGTGTCATTCCACTTATTTTTTGATGTGTAAATGAATTTACGATCAAAGTTTTGGGTTTTGAATTTTATTACTCTTGCATGTCACTTATTTTAATCCATGTGGCATTCCACTTATTTTTTGATGTGTAAATGAATTTACGGTCAAAGTTTTCAACGAGCTCACTATATGATAATTGCACATGAAATACATTGGGTTGGTAAAACAATATAAACTTTTAAAATTCATTTCACCCAGAGAATGTGGGATAAATAGCCATGACTGCATAAATGAAAAAATGGCATACCACTTATCAAACAACAACTCATTCCATCTGTGCCATTTCTACAAGATCAAATTTGGTTTAAATATGAATTGCAAGGGATAAATCATAAGATGATTTTTTTTCATTTTATTTCTTCTTGCGTAAATAAATTGATTTGATTGTGTAAATAAATTGATTTGTATTGTTATTTCACATTAATTTTTTGGCAAGACTATTTTATTTATTTTTTCGTATTTATAGGAAATAACAAAACAGACCTAATGAATAAAGAGTTGGAGATTATTAAAAATATTTTTTTTTGAGTGTTCATATTGTACAGTGTTGATATTGTTTCATAGTTTATTGTTATTATGTGTTTTGTGAACGTATGATGTTCTTGGTGAGTGAATGAGTTGCAAATAAATTGAATTAGTTTCAAGTGTTCTCTTCTGTAAGATATGCAAGGTGTGCATATCAAGCACAAGGAGTGCGTATAGAGGAAACTTGTTTTTTGAAGGGCTCAAGAAGACGAGCATAGAGTGTGCCAGGAGGGCACCAGGAAGTCTTTTGGAAGATGTAGAAGGGCCAAGTCCCTTTGAGATTGAGTAAGTTAAAAGATCAGGGAAAAACAATGCAAGTTCACATGCAGAGTGCAAGTGTGTGCCACGGTGAAGTTAAAATTTCATTAACAGAAGCTCGGGAGGGAAAACATCGTCGAAGCGTTCGAAATATTCAAAATCCTTTAAGTTAGGGAGGAATTCAAGTCTAGAAGAATTGAGACCAAGATATTTGGCAAGAAGTCATTGAGAACCTGAACGAACAGTAGGAATCCTTGGAGGGAGAAGCGTCAATAGTCATGCGTCGTTAGATCAAAAGAAACTACAAGGAGGATAATGTTGAGAGTCATTCAGCACTTGAAAGCTCAAGAGAGGTAGCGAACCATCGATCTCAAGGAATATTGAACCGTTGATTCCTTTCATCTAGAAATCGGAAATCGGGAGTTGGGAGAATGGAGGAAGTTTCTCTCGAAAATCCTGAAATGCAAACATTTGATTCACGAGGAGAGATCTAGACCATTGAATCAATGCAAGTATGAGTCATTGATTTGACGCACTTGAATTTCGTGAAGTCGGAAGTTGGAAAGGGGAAGATAATTGTTTTATGATTTCACGAACCATGAAGTCCCAATTCACGAGAAAGGATCCACATTGTTTGATTACGAAGAGCTATGAGTCATTGGATCTAAATCATGTGGATTTCGGAAAACTAGAGATCGGAAGAAAAGAGGGGAACTATTTTTTGAAACCTCGAAACGCAAATTGTCGATTCGCGAGGAATTGATTTGGACAATCGAACCCAAAAAAATGTGGACCGTTGATCTTAGGTGAACAGAGTTCAGGAGTTCAGACCTCAGGAGAAAGGAGGAGAGCTAATCCTTGAAGTTCACGAAGGGTAAAGACCCGTATCGCTCAAAAGATGGGCCCTAGGTCATAGCTAGAGGTCATGCCGGTGGAAGTTAAGAGAAGAGCTAGCATGCGCTACACTCTTATTTTGGATTTCAGGGATAGAGAGAGTTGAGGGTGACTCATATCGAAACACCCAGTATGCAAAATCCTAAAACGCCTTTTGGATAGGCGCATGGTCATAGTCGGTGGTCACATAGAGGAAGCTTATGCCCACTGCTAGTTCTCGCAGGTGAGGTTTCATGCAACGCCTGTGGATTTGTTTCGTGGAGGTTCTAGTAGGGACCCGAAGAGCTGCCCAAACTCTGAGAGTTGAAGATCCATTGACCGGGAGGTCAGCAAAACCCACTAAGGTGGGGGCACTGTGTCGAAAGTGCTCAGGGAAGGAATAATCATGCACAGTGATCACAGTGGGAGCACAAGAAGATTCAGGAATTCGAGAAGAATTGAATACTTTTGGGATCAACAAGAAAAAAAAATATAGGGAGAAAGAAGTTGCTGCAATTTTTGTGGCAGCAAGTATGTTATGGTCGGTTGGGTCAGCTAGAGGAAAGAATGCTTGCATGTTTACAAGTGTTGTTGGTGATGTTGTTGCATAAGGAAGGAAGCAACAGAGGGTTGAAGTGTTGGTTATAAGTTTGATAAAAGAAGCATGAAAGATTCTACTGCAATCAGATATTCAGGTAGTATAAAATTTATTAATGACAGTCACAGGAATAGAGACTACAACAAGTTTTATGTTCAGAAAATTGAAATAATAAACTTATTGTTATTAATTATGAAAATGCATATGCATAGAATGATGAGTCATTATATTTGGTCAAGTTGTTTGGTAATTGTGATTGAATTGCTAGGTGCAGACAATTCTAAGATCATTGCATAAGGTGTTGTACATGTTGAATTATGATGTACAGAAAATACTGACAATTTGTTGGTTGTATACAAGAGGAATCATTACAGGAAAAATGGTATGCAGTTTGGTGCCTATGGAAAACCACAAGGATGGCTACATTCATAATATCCAACATCCAAGATGAATTATGAAATGGAATTTCTTGTTTTGGGGAAAAAGTTGAATTCCTTTTTGAACTAAGTTGGAGTTCCTAAATGAATTCTTTTATGTTTTCTCATGATAAATGCATGTGGGTGATGCAGATGAGATGATGTTGATTAAAGTTAGAATGTTGATTACAAAGAGTAGCTCAAGAAGATGTTGATTGGAAATCTCTGAGGGAAGTTGGAACTCCGGGAGCCATGGTGCAATGAGACTTCCTGAGTCAACCTGTTGTTGAAGCCCAAGGAAAGGGAGGTGTAGCAGCTGATGGAATGTGTGATAGTGAAGGTGTACACTCCTGGGGTGGGACAGACATGTGGGGAATGAGAGATCGTTGGTTGGAGTGTTGTCGAGATTTGAATGGCTAGAGTGTTGTTGAGGTTTGGTACCTTGACCTAGACCATGTGGATATGGATTGTGGACCATGGCTATCTTGGGAATTCATTGCCCCGATGGAGTCATAGCCCTACTCAGGGGTGGAAGGTCTTCTCAAATCAAAATATAAGTACAATTCTATAATCATTGTATGTTGTGTAAGTTGTGTATATTGTATACAGGTTATAATGTTATTAGAATTGTATGTATATACATATATATACAGTACATATATGATTTCATTACCTGTATCCATGTATGTACATAATGTGTTTCATATTTCATTGCTTAAAGAATATATACCTAATGCTAATCTTGTAATCAATTGGAATGTGATTCGGGTGGAGCAAGAAGGCGTCTTGCAAGTGCATCCGGTGCGCATATTTGACCAGGAAAGGCAAGCAACTCTGGAATCGAGCCATAGGGCTTGTAAAAGTCCAATGGAACTGGTACAGTCCTGAGGACATGACATGGGAGCATAAATATGTTATGTGGGCATAATACCCACATATTTTTTAAGATTTTAGAAATCTTGGTGATGTTGTGTGAAAGTTGCACTGAAGACAGTGCAAAAATAAGGGGAGGGGATTGTAATATCCCCAAGGATGAGCCCCAGTCGTATTTATAAATTGTAACTATGTTTTGTAGGCTGGTGAGTCAAGTTATAATAAGCTAGGAGGCTTATTTGGTGATTAGGCCAGAGAGCCTAGGTGTTAAAGGCCAGGAGCCTGATTTTGTATATGTAATTATGCAGATCATTAATAAAATATAAAGACCTCTGCATCCAGAAAGACCACGAAGAAAGAGTGATGGGGGACTAAGCTTCCACAAGGTTGGGTAAGCGAGGAGGCTAAGTGTGTGGGGCTAGCGGCTAAGCTAGGGGGCTTACCTCTAAAGGGGATAATAATTTATTATTATTTCCTGAAGGCTAAGGTGGACATGTTGAGTGTTGTCCTAAGTTCTTGTAAAGGGAACGTGTGCTAAGTGGAACTCATGTGGCTCCAGGAAGACAAGTGTTGACATGGGCGCATGAAGTTAAAAGTTGAAGTGTCAGTTGTGTTGAGGGTCTTGAGTCATTCTTCCAACCTATGTGTGGGTTCGTCCTCCATTCGGTCGTCTGCTGTCTAAACTGGGTGGATGATGTGTCTGATCTCAGTATGCCTCACGTAGCTCTGAAACTAGAAGCCTGTGATGTTTTCTTGAGAAGCCGATACACCCTCAGTCTGAACCCATTTTTCCTCTGCACTGGACCCCTATGTTTTGTCCTCTGGTCACGCATCTTGAAACCAGTGAGAACCAGTGGAATAAGTCGCATTTTCTTTGAAGCCTGGGTATTCCGTATTTGTCTGAGCCATGTGGTGTCGTAATGGTGGGTTGTTGTGGCCACGCAGTTCCTAGACTGAGTGTGGCTTGTTGCCTTCTTTCATTCCTATGTGAATGAGTGTTGAACTATTACTGTTGTCCTCACCTGGCTGGAGCTGAGTCGAGGAATGTGCTAAAGAAGTGGGTTGTCAGGCCCATGGTAGAAGAGGCAGGTTTTCAGGCATGTGAGAAACTCTCTCCAGGTGAGAGAGTCTATTGGAAAGTGGTTTTCTCCCAGAGAGAGTCCAACACTGGCTACAGAGCTTTGACAATTCTTGATCCGGCATGTTGCTGAGACCCAGAGAGGGAGGTGAAGCACCGATGGACTGTGCTTGTGAAGGTGTATACTCCTGGGTGGAACAGGCATGTGGGGAATGAGAGTCCATGAGTAGTGGGCATAAGAAGGCTCCTAAAGAGAATCATTTTGGTTGCTCTATGCAATTTTCCTGTAACCTCAGCCTAGTCTAGGAATCCCTTGCCTTGGGTGGAGCTTAGTCCCAGCTTGGGGGTAACCCACTGCTAAGCGTGATGAGCAGCGTGGTCTATGGTTGGGAGGTTCATGGAAGGTCTACATGTAGTTGGTGGTCTTCTAATAAAAGATAAGTACCACTTTTATGTTCATTTACATGTTGTGTAATGGTACATATGTTGTAATTGATGAGTATCGTCTATATATGTTGTATATGTTGCATGTGTAGGCTTACTGTTATTTCTACATTATTATGTTATATATATGTAGAATAGTCATTCTATGTTTATATGGATGTGTATGTTTTTCCACAAGTATCTCTGTGTGGCATAGCCTAGTAGTTTAAGGCTGGAGCTGTCATAGATCGGAATAGAGAAGTAGAGCTACAGGAGTAGTGGCATTGCCCAACTTGTTGGTGGCCAGGGATGTTACAATATGGCATCAAAGCTTTAAAGGCTAAGTTAAGGTTGTGTAGATGGCATTGCTCGGCCTATTGGTGGCAAGGGATGGTCTATGTTTTATATTATATTTTAATTTTACTCTATGAATCACTTACTTCAATCCATATGACTTTTTACTTATGTATTATTATTAAAATTTATTTATTTATTAATTTTGTTATAAAAAAATTCATATTTATAAGAAATAACAAAATAGAATTTATCTATTTTATATTATTAGAATTTATTTATTTTTTAATTCTTTATAGGATTTCTCATATTTATAAGAAATAACAAAATAGAATTTATTTATTTTTTAATTTTATTATAAGATTTTTCATATTTATAGGAAATAACAAAATAGACCTAATGACATTATTAAAAATATTTTTTCTTTCTACATGAACAAAAGTCGTGTTTTATATTATATTTTAATTTGAGTCTGTGTTTTATATTATATTTTAATTTTGTTCTATTTATCATTTACTTCAATAAAAAAAAATAGACCTAATGAGTAAAGAGTTGGACATTATTAAAAATATTTTTTCTTTCTACATGAACAGTGTGTTTTATATTATATTTTAATTTTGTTCTATTTATCATTTACTTCAATAGTCTGTGTTTTATATTATATTTTAATTTTGTTCTATTTATCATTTAGATCAATAGAATCGTGACCAAAAACTATTCTACATGTCAACCACCACACAGAGTTCCATTCTTTACCTTACCACAAACAAATTGTTATGGTAGGACCTTTACATTATAAACCCATGGAAACAGTTTCCCCCAGTGCATGTGGGATTATGAATCAAGACTGTAATCAACGACCAAGATTAACCCACAGACTAAATCAACGATTGTTAAGCACTCTATTCCAAAAGCAATATATTGAGTTCTAGAAGGTCAAATCAAGCAAGATAGGGCTCATTGGAAAGATGAAAATGTGGTGCATATTTTGGGAAGATTATTTTTTTCATATTGACAGTGAAAATGTCTGAAAAAATTAAAAGAAATTGGCGAACAATTTTGGCTTTTATTTTTCATGCTTTGTTGTTGGTTTTTTTTAGGGGTTTTGTACAAATATTTAAGTTGTGATGATATGGAAAGCCAAGAGAAGTGGACAAGACTGACAGAATGAAGGAGATTACTCATGTTAGTGGAAAAATAAAAGAACAACATAAAATCTTTTAATAAAAAAAGAATAGATTTGCAACAATATTATGATCGAGAAGATAATTAAATGGACGGACTCTTTCTATATAAATGGGTTGGAAATTTTGTAATCAAACTGTATATTTCTATGAGTTGAAATATAATTTGGAAGACTTTTGGAGCCAGAAAATCTAGGACTGGAACCTGTGCATTTTTGTTAAGTTTTAAGAAAGGATTGAAGACTTAATGGTTAGAAATACTAGTAAAGTAACTGTATATTTTTATCAGTAAAATATTTTGAGTCGAAAGTCAAGTTTTATTGAGAAATTGTTGGTGTGAACCTGTATCTTTCACAATGCATTTTTGTAAGTGTTTGATTTAAACTTTACATCTTAGAAGCTTGAAATTCCTTTCTCTTTTTCTACAATTTCTTAGTAAAAGTGATCAAATACAGCATATAATATTCATTGTTTCAAATAACTATTTATTTGAATGAATTAAGATATTGTGTTTAAACTTATAAATTACTTGATTTGGTGAATTATTTCTTGGATCCTGTAATTATCATTCTTTTTGTGTCTGAAGATATTCATACTTGTCTCCTATCTATCTAGGAATGTATTTTACTTTATATTAGTTAGATTATATTAATATATGTATAATATAGTTAGATTATAGTAATGTTAGCTAATATATATTCCCTTTGAATTGACTTTTTGTCACATTCAAAGAAATATTTAGGAAGGAAACCGAGCCCATATACCAATGGACATCACCATACCAAATGAGTATAGGCCTAATTGGGGTGTTGATCGAGTGATGATCCCCTGTTGTAGGAAGAAATTTTTATTCCTGTCAACACAAATTCAAAGAAGAATCCTTCTCTTTAGAGAAAGTTTTGGAAACATTGGCTTCAAATAGAGAATTAATATTGAGCTTTGTTTCCTTCAAGGAGGCTAGGGAACATTGTTTAAAAGAAGTAACCCATCTTTTCATGACTTCCTTGTTCTCTACAGATTTTTCGTGGAAATGTTGCATAAATGGAGAAACAACTTTACAATGGAGGTGAGTCCATACAAAATAAACTAAATTCTTATAGTCCTCTTCTTCCAACAAGACATGGTTGAATTTCATATGTGCAGGGGAATTTTGCTCCTTGGATTCCAATTTCAAAAGGATAGGCATGTGATCTGAAATGCCCCATATACCAACCCATGATTTCATAATCCATGGCCCTTCGATTAAGGATTCAAAATCCTTAATCCTTTCCTTCCATTCCACAATGCAGGGATAATTTTTAGAGGTTCCAAATCCACAAGATGAAAATTTCGAGATTAGTGAACAAACCTTCTAACATGTCCCTGTGGAGGTACACCCCCCATACTTCTTGAAGGGAAAGAGTAAAATTTAGGTTTCCCCCCATACTAAGTTTATCAACATATAAGGACCAAGAATAAGACAAACCTTCCCAATAGGGTTTTTTGTCAGCATACAGGCCATAAAGATTGATAAGTTTTTAGGAAGAATCACAATCCTAGGCTTCTAGATCAACCAGAATGTTAGAGTTCAAAAGAAAGGTAGAATGATACTTAATATTTGGGCTCCATGCCGTAAGGAGGCCACCCAAGAGACCGTCTGATTCTAGAGAACAAAAGGTCCAATCCTTAAGCTAAGAAGAGAGAGATTCCACAGCCTTGGATCCCACAAACATAGTTTCTTGAAGAAAAATAAAATTAGGAATGTGACCACTAGAAGCCACACCTAAATTGTTGTAGATGTAAGCCTAATACCCATTAGAATGTGAATAATAATGTTTTAAAGAGTGTGGAAAATGGATGTGAAACTCAGTTTATGATGTCCATCACAAAACCTTCCATGAAATACACACCAGCAGGCAAAGCTTTAAATAGCTTCAAATCAGTGTTAAGAGATATAAACGAAAGATAGAAGACTTAGCAAGGAAGGTGAAATATGTGTATCAGTTTACATCATGTATTTTTGGAACACGTATGGAAGAAAAATCATTTGAATAAGAAATTCTTAAGCCAAAGAAAAAAACACTTTGATCAAATTACATAAAATACCACAATAAATCATTTATTGTAATAAAGAAAAAAGCATCATGATGAATCCTTCACCAGAGACTAATACCAAAGTGAGACAAAACATAGATGATAGTAGGGAAAAGACCGATTTTTCACCATTAAATATTCTTGAGTCTAGTACATACATCAGGAAAACTCTATTACAATATGAGACTAAAGATAAGATTTTTTTCTCCTCAACCATTCAAACCTCCTATCAAGTTACAATCTATGTTAAATAACAAAATCTCCAAGAAATCCTCTTTTGAATCCACCACTTCATTCCCTCATATGATTCTATGCCTTAGAAAGGCATGGTAACAGGTGTACAACAAGAAAATAATAGAAATCTATTTTGCAGAAAAATGTTGGCAACGTATAGAACAATCCTTGACAACTGGTGGTGTGGATTTACTATAGGAAGCTCCTTGAGGCAGGTGGCCTTCTAATGTGAAATTGAACCCTTAAATGATGGTATCAGTTCAAATTGACACTTGGTATTCCATATCATCTTCAAAATCTTCATTAATCCAAATTCACAGCATTTGCGCTGCAAATAGTCCTAAAAGACCTAGTTCACAGCGCTAATGATTCCAGGCGCTGTGAAATTTCTTGTAGAAGCTTGTTTATTTACAAAAAAGATTCCAACCTTTAAAAATTGCACCAGAAGTAGGATAAACCTTCCATAAATTATACAAACTCCTTAGAACCTGAAGTAACCTTGGAGAAAACCTGTAAAGATGCTAAGTTTAGCTCAAAATCCAAAATCATCACTTAGTGTTGTAACTGCATGCAAAAAGTAAACCATGAAATAAATGATGTTGATGTGAAATATCATCTTGTATTCATCTTTTGGTTATGGGACTCCTTCAAGTAGCCACCTTAGCCAACATTTCAATATTCATTTTTTCTACTTTCTCTTTGAAGGACTGCAATTCTGCTTTTAATTTCATGATCTCAGCTTGGAAAGATCTATTTTTCTTATATACATTCTTGAGTTACCTGTGAAGGGGAAAATACCTCTTATCCATGAACATTTCTTTATCAATTGTCTCCTCATATATATCTAACATATCCTTTAGCTTGATTCGTGACTCCAAATATTCCTTTTTCAACTTGTCAATTTTAGTTTTTGCATCCTTAAGTTTCCTCCCGAGTCTTTTGAAAGTAGGATTACTTTCATAAGGAGGAGTGTTGATATCAATAACCTCCACAGGTTGCTTGTAAAAATGAAATTTGTCCTTTTGTTGAACTGAAGTTTCTGCTATACCATCCTCCATAGGAACATGTTGTTTAGTTGTTGATCTAGTAAAAGGTCTTCTAAGTTTGATTGTTTCTGCATCAAATGATGGGGAAAAAAGAAGTTTTTTACCTTTCAAACTCCTTGCTTTGCTTGATGGTATTTCCATAGGTGTAGGATCTGCCACAGGTGTTATCAAACTAATCAGTAGGTGTGGACACTAATAGATCTCCCTAGATCCACCTAGATCTAGAACAAAATAGGATAGGACATGACTCTTTCCCCAAGTTACAACCATTGAATTAGCTAGTAAGGAGGAAAAAGTGACATACCTTTGTATCACTTCCTTAGGTCTCTGTTGCTCCTGCTTTGCTTCGGTGCTTTCGTGAGGTCAAGACCAAGACATGAGGTCAAGACCAAGACAACACAAACCAACCAAAGTGAAGATAGCAAAATGTATTCAATCATCAACTTATGTGTATGATCAAGGAATTACACAATAAAGTAAGAATGGCTTTATGGGAAAAGGACATGCCGTTGTATCATATTAATTGAAAGTAGAAGATACAACCTGATCACCTTGATGTCGCAAGCTTCCTTTCGGTGACTCTTCGTTCCAATGCACACACTTGTTCTTTCCTTGCATGAAGAAGATCCAATTCCTCTTGCTAGACCTACTAGAGTCTCCAAGCTTCTGTTCAAATCGGGTTCTTCACACAATTCCTACACCAATTCTTCAATTAATCTTGCTTAACCTTTTCCATGAGAATCCTTTCAATATATAGGAGAGGGTGAGATGGTTACATGGATGAGAATGATCCCACCAAATCAAAGAAGCCAGTAAAATGACAACCATACGAATGCCAACTCATTCTCTAGAAGATTCCCTTCTAGAACTCTCGAGACTTCTTCTCTTTTCCAAGTTCAAAAACAAGTTCGCACCATGTTTATAGAGCAACCTGTGAGAAGTTTTCACCCTAGATGAAGGTGGCCTATGAGAATGGGTCATTCTCACACCCTAGGCCATATGTAGCCTGTGAACTCACTTTGAAAATATGTTTTCTGGAAGGAGATAAATGCCACTTTTCTCAGGAGAAAGTTCTTGTTGGGAGCCTAAGTACACTATTGTCAATACATCACCAAGATGACCAAAATCATGTGTAACAGAATTCCCCCCAAAGTATGAGGCTGGAATCAATGACAGCCGAAATACTTTGTAAACTGCATGTGTGTGTCGAAAACCAGGAGTGCACCTAATCGGAAACCTGAAAACAACCAAGCATCTGCAGAATATCATACTAGTTCTGAGGTAGGCATTCTCATACTCAGATCATGGACAAATGACATCATAGACATAGGTCATGGCCACCAATCATACACCGTGGATCCATGCCATCAAAATATTGCATATCCACCAAGAATACACTGTGGATCCATGCAAGAAGATTCAAATTAAGATGACATAGCCACAAGACATACAAAGTGGATATATGTGTCAGCAAATTATACATATTCCATGACAGCCTGGATCAAAGAAATGAGACCTAGGGTCTTCAATCCCATCACCTGAAAGTACGAATCTAACCATGTGATTACATGTGCTGAAGTCGAACATGGTAGAAACCACTTGATTACCAATCATTGATGAAACCGTTAACAAGTGCGAGGGAAATCACCATTAATGTCAATGACTCCCAAGGTACACTAGTACAATCCACTGAATGTGAATAAATGAGTTGAGGTTGAACATTCGACGGAACCTCCCGATCAGGGGTCAATGATGAAAACCCACTGTTGAAAACAAGGAAACCTGCCATTGAGGCATGCAAGTTCCAAGGTACAAAATAATTTCTAAGTCTTCTTTCCGGATAATCAGTTGGAGTCGACGGAACAAAACTCGTCACAGCAAGGCCTTGATGTATCCCCCATCAATGACACAAAATGAGTAATAGATTTTGAAGGTGAAACAGAGTATGATGTAAGTTGAATTGGACACAGGGAAGGCCGACACAGAGAGAATGGACAATTGCAGATGGCCGACTCAATAGAGGTTTTGGATGAACTTCTCTTGAACATATGAATGACACGACCAATGATTTGGCAGCACTGACTCAGAGACGACTCAGGATATGACCTTGTAGCAAATTGAATGAGAGACAAATGGATTTCCCAAAACGGCTTCAAATAATGAATAGGGGGGTGTCATGTTCAAGAGTGACACTTACTGCCAATAATATGAATACGAAAACACATCCCTTTCCCAAAATTTCCCCCACCATTTATGGTGAGTACCTTTTTATTTTTACGCAAGCTTGAGGAGGATAACATATGCTTGTTGATGTAAGCTCATCCTTCGGATGAGTCCTTCGGAGTATGTTTAACGAACCCTAGGAATGAGTGGTTCGATCCCGTTACGGGTCTTTCGATGTTTGTTTAACGAGTCCAAAGATATAAAACTCAAAGGTTTTTTATGATTATAGAGTCTGAAAAACACTCAAAAGAGAACTCTCTCAGTTCCTTTTTCATAAAATTGTCTGATGAGACTGAAAAAGAGATAAATTATCGCCCAACAGATGCTTTCTTCAAATACTTTAACAAGCGTGAAAATAGCAAGATCGCTTGGCAATCTTTTCATATTTAGAGAGTCTGAAAAGAGCTTAAAGAGGACTCCAGGGGGTTCCTTTTTCGTATAAACTTGTTGAGCCCAAAAAAGTGATAAAAGTGTGCTCGATTACGTTCTCATGTATTTTTGAGTGTGAGAATGGACAAAGACCAAGCTCGAGGTTTTGTGTAGAAAAACATAAAAAACAACTTAAACATGTGATGAAAAAGAGAAAATATTTGTATCCCTGTGTATGGACGTTGAAGTCGTTATGTCTACAAAAAGTCACACTCATAGGGGTATTAGGCATTAGGTTTTGATAAATAAAACAATTATAAAAACCAACAAAAATGGTAAAAAGTAAATATAATTGGGTAAAAGGTCTTTTACCATAGTCATTTTAACTTTGCCAAGATTTTAGCCCAAAACCCCTCTTTTTCCCTTGAATTTTGGTGCTCGATTGCGGAAGGTACGAACAACCATTTGGTGAACCATCTCTGGTAGTGAGTTCAGCTCCTTGTCTTCTATCATTTCATGGTTCAATTTTTTATTTTCATTAGTAAATTTCAAGTTTTTGAGCTTGTTTTAGGGCTCAAATTTGCGCTCAGGCATTCTCACAGGCTAGCCACACGAAACCTGCAAGAATACATGATTCTCACAGGTGGCCCCAAAGGCACCTGTGAGAACCTCGCACTGTGCCAAAGGGGCACCTATGAGAACTACAAAATGAAAATTTTGTTTGATGTTATCCCAATAAAAAATGTACCAAGGCTTGAAGAAAGTTGTTGACCTTCTTCTTATGGTTTTTGTGCAGGCATTTGGCTATCACCATGGTTCTGGAATGATGTGAAAGAGAGCATGAAGAATATGATGTTATTGCCAGGAATAACCCGGGCACCGTTGCCACTTTGCGAGACTGTGGTCTCCTGAAATTCTTCTAGATCCCAGGTATGGGCCCAAGTTAGGTTGTTGGAGTACCTCGTTCATATGTGGGACGTGGACCAACAAGTATTCCACGTAGGGGTCCACACATTATCCTTGGATATCAAGGATGTTTATTTCCTGACAGGGTTGTCACAGCGTGGGTACCATGCTAGCTTGACTAGTAGCCGAGGTGGTGGGTTGCCTATGAGTGAATATTGTCGTCAGTAGTGTGTTCCAGAGGTGGAAAGAAGCAAAGGAAAAGTGGTCATTGCTCGTATGGCTGGGAGCATTGCTCCACACATGGCTCTCTAAAGATAATTTCAGTATGCCATAGAGTGTACTGAGCCTCGGGTTTTTAACTGGTCAGACGCAGTCCTTCGTAGCGTGAAGAGGCAATTGACTAAATGCAGGAGAGGCGACCTAAAGCAATTCGAGTATGGGTCATTGTTGGTGTCCTTCTTTCTTGAGAGGGTTCCCTTGATGAGGTTGCAGATTGAGTGGGGTTTACTGGCTCCAGAGGATCCGAGGATGTTGAGGTGGTGTAACCTCATGGCCTGACATGTAGCTAGACCAATCATCAAATACAATGATTCCTTTTTTGACTGGTTGCGTCCACAGATGTTGATGGTCGATGATTATGCCTATGTCGGGTTGGACTTTCGAGGGGATCTAGACTTGGCCCTACTCGAGGGTTCTCAGTGGGGAGATCTTGGTAAGAAGTACACATTTTTTACTTTTTAAATGTTTTTGTGAATTTTATCATATGCAAATGTTTTTATGTTTGTCCAAGGCCTAATTACAAAAATTATTTTTTGATGACACAGACGTGGGGCCTTATCGACCTCTGGGTACTTCTCCTATTCAGCGATGAGGAGAGGTGGCTCCAGTGCCACAATGGGACGCTGAAGATTATGAGGCAGTGGAACAAAACTTAAAGGGTTTGACTGCAGACATTCTAGACATGCCTCTTGGAGAGGTCCCACAACGTTATCAACATCATACGGTGGGGGTGTCAGATTCTATTGGCCAACTACTTCATAGGGTTTCCTGGGCAGTCGTGTGTTACCGTGAATGTCATCCATGACGTCACTTTATAGATCTATGAGCTTCAGATTTTGAAATTTTGGTCCTTGGACATAACTTTTTGTAAAAAACGTTTTGATTGTTATATATACATACGGCTTCTACTTGCTTATCTTGTGTTGTGTGATACTTGTGATGTGATTGATTTATAAATGAACCAAATGTCTTTCTAATACATAGTTAGCTAATGCATCAGTTAATGTATTTAGACATCTAGGAATATGTTGATACTCAATATAATCAAAATAATGTTCCAAGAGGTGAATTCACAAATATACCTGTAACAAAGTAGGACTTCGAATAGCATAGACATTACTTAACTGTAGTACTACGAGCTACGAATTGAGTCGCACAACCAAGTGACGGATACCGAGCGAGATAGCATAAATCAACAATTCGATAACGACGCTATACTCTGCAATATTGTTGGTTGCATGGCCGAGGCACACACCTCGTAGAGTGATAAGTTCATTTGTAGGGGCGTAAATTGCCCACGCAGCAGAAGCAAGGTTCTGAGTACTATGGCTAGTACCATCAGCGAAGCCAATGTGGGGTAGTGAAGACTCTGACATATGGAAATCAAACACAACGTCACATAAGGGAAGAGACTAGATAACGAAAAAGCATACTACAGTAACACACAA
>CBVK0100228726.1:0-24270 GCA_900067695.1 Picea abies | reverse complement strand
CTTCCGATCTCACACAAGGATTTGAGACACCTGAAAGAGAAACTCATGTCTGTAGATTGAATAAATCCTTGTATTGGTTGAAACAAGCACCTAGGGAATGGTATGGTAGAATTGATAGTCTTATGATGATCTTGGGCTTTATCAAGTGTAAAGAAGATCCTAATATCTACTACAAGATTGAGGATAGTGGACCAGTGATATTATTGTTATATGTGGATGACATGTTTCTAACATGGGGCAAGAATATCATCACAGAGTGCATGATAATTCTTGCATATGAGTTTTAAATGAAAGAACTCAGTATGATGCATTACATTTTGGGTCTAGATGTGTGGGAGAAATCGGATGAGATTTTCCTGTGCAAGGGAAAATATGTGGTAGAAATCCTAAAGAGATTTGATATGATCGATTGTAAATCGATGCCCACACTGATGGTGACAAAACTGAAGTTATTGAGTGATCCTTATTCAGAGATAGTGGATGTCACCATGTACACATGGATCATTGGTTCATTTATGAATTTGAAGAACACTAGACCAAATATATGATTTGCGGTGAACACTTTGACTCGGTAACTGGTTCAACCAAGAAGTGTTCACTTGGTTGTGGAAAATAATATTTAGAGGTACTTGATAGGTACACATGATTATGGACTCATATATGTTTTTTATCATGAGATAATCCTGCAAGGATATATTGATTCAGATTGGGCGAGTAGTGTCACAAACCAGAAGAGTACGATGTTTCTTCAGTGTGGGATTAGATATGATCTCATGGTTTAGTGGGAAGCATACTACTCTGCCTCTCGGTATGGCTAAGAGTATATAGTAGTAAGTTCAGCTAGTAGTGAAGGAGTGTGGTTTCAGAAGATACTTCCAAGATTGTTTGATCTCGAGTTAGAGGTAACTTGTATTTGGTGTGACAATCAAAGTTGTGTGAACTTGTCAAAGAACCCATTGTTTCATCAAAATTCCAAGAATATCAAGATCATGTACCATTATATCAGATGTATGGTGCATAAGGGAGTAGTGAATCTCCAATATGTCGCTACAGAAGAGAAGATAGCAGATGTGTTGACCAATCCTTTCTCAAGGGTAAAGTTTGAATACTCCATGTAAAATATTAGTGTGATCAAGAATGACGCCCCTCATAACAGGGAGTGATGATTCACATATGATATTCGCAGAGTGTGGTAGGAGAAAGTGGTCATTTACATGCACATTACAAACTATGGCACTAGTCAACATGACCTTGCATAAGGTCAGCAAATGTCGAGCCTTCAGGGCCTATGAGTTTCCTATACTTTCAAGCTAAAGGGCCAACCTGTGTGGTTGGATGTGTTTCCTAGACTTTGACTATATGGTTAGTGTGTGTGCACTACATTGCATAACCCTCATGGTTATATTCCCAGTAGTAACTGTGAACTAGATGCCTAGTGTGCTAACTAGAAGAACTAGCTCTAATGATAGTTTCCATATTCTGTGTGAGCTGGTGAGTTGTAATTTCTGAGACTCTACTTAGATTGGGTAGTAGCACAATTCCGTTTGAACTAGAGCAACTTCATATTCCATATCTTGTGTGAGCTATATGGTTTCCTAGTTCTATGTCAGCTAGATGCCTAGCTATGTGTGAGCTAGATTAAATCCATGTAATGATGTAAGGGATGAGAGGAATATGAGGTCGTTCCCACTAGAGAGATGCTACATATGTTGATGAGGTCCCAAATGCATTATTGTGACATTAGCATCAAATATTTTGTGTGTGACTATGACATATCCTATGTGGCTATGATGGTCATACTTGTTAGATGATTTGCTTGAGCATGCGATAACATGTGTGTCTATGATTGAAATACTTGTGACATGATCTGTTTTTTCATGAGATAGCCTATGTGGCTATGGTGATGCTACCTGCAAACTAGTTTTCAAGACCATGTGAGTCTTTACCATTCCATGTGAGATGGATGGATGTGTTTGAGACCATTACATGAAGAAAATATTAGTTAATACCTCCCTAACTAAGAGGGAGTGTTGATGTTTTGGTAGTTGTGAAATGTATTAACCTCTAAGTGTAACACTTTTACTTCGAATATAATATTTCTAGAGTGAGAGAACCATTGAAAAAATGTGTGTGAATCCTAGAAGAGAAGTCGACCCAAGGGGAATAATAATAAAGAAATAGAAGGCCCTAGAAAGAGAAGTCGAACCCACTTGGAAAAGTCACTTGGAGAGGCTAGTATAAATAAGCAGGCTCCTAGCTCATTTAAACACATTCTCACTCACTCATAAATAATGCACAAGTCTAAGGAGGAATTGTGCCAACAACTAGGGAACAAGTCTAGGGAGAAGCAGTGGCACCTAGGGCACGAGTATATCTAGTATATTCTTCTTGTGTGCTTCTATTGGTGAAGGTATGATTTATTGGTATTGTGTTGCTGGTGCAACAATGGTTTTTCTGGTTAGGGTTTATCTATTGGTTCTAGTGTGGACTTGCTAGAATCATTCTATCTAAGAAAAGGTTATTGTGCTCGGGGGTGGCATATGTGAATGCCTATGGTTGGGTGGAAATCATATGATATTATCTATGGATAAACAAGCATATAAAATTTTTAACAAGGGGTGCATTTGTGTACTACAGTTATGAGGTTCAATTTGTCCATTTCTACATTGCACAAACCTTTGAGGGGTGAAGATGTCCATTTATTCATTCCACAAATCTCTTCAAGGTGGTGGTAGGTATTTATGCATTGGATTTTGCATGATGTAATGAAAAAATGTACACCTTCATTCCTTCATCATCAATTCTCTTGGAGGTTGAATTACCCCACAACCAATCCTCCCAAAAGGTTCACTACCCCCACCATCCATATTCATATGGTGTCTATTTTACATTGCATTTGTACTTTTTTTTATAAAGTGAAGGTGTTCATCTATGCCTCCATAACCCTACTTTATTAAGATGATATTTTGATAATATATCTTAAATATTTTAATTGAAAAAAATTCTCATTTTATTTGAAAAATGAGTTAATTAACAAATTTATAAATTTTAGATTTTAAATCTCCCATTAAATTTTCTAAATCACTCATTTTCATAATATCCAACCAAGCAAAAATAGTGTATTTTTCTTTTCCTCTTATTCAATATTAGAACTAAGAAACTTGAAAATGAAGAGGAATGATAAGACATCTTCATCATTTTAAAAATATGTTTGACTACCAACAATATACAATACATTGAGATAAATGAAGAGAAACATCATTTAAAACTTTTTTGAGGGTTAAGGTCTTAATTTTTACATTACAAATGTATTTTTTTACATAGTAGACGTCTTCATTTATGAAATTCACAAGCATGATTTCTTAAGATGCCACCTTGATAATATGTCTCAAATATTTTAATTGAAAAAAATCATTTTATTGATTGACTAAATTATATATTTTAGATCTGAAATGTCACAACTAAATTTTCCAATTGATAAATTTTCATAATATATAACTAAGCAAATTTATATGATGTTTTCTATCTTAACTTCTTCCATAGCTTTGGAACCAAAACAAATTGAAATTGAAAATTAATGATAAATGATCTATATTTTAAAAAGGATGTTTGACTAACAACAATAAACAATGCATTGACATAAATGAAGAGAAACATCATTTAAAACTTTTTCTAGGGTTAAGGTGTTTATTTTTACATTACAAATGCAATTTTTTTACATAGTAGAGATCTTGATTTATGCAATGAACAACCATGCATTTATTAAGATGCCACCTTGATAATATGTCTCAAATCTTTGAAACTTTTTTGAGGGTTAAGGTGTTTATTTTTACATTACAAATGCAATTTTTTTACATAGTAGAGATCTTCATTATTGCAATGTACAACCATGATTTCTTAAGATGCCACCTTGATAATATGTCTCAAATCTTTTAATTGAAAAAATTCATTTTATTTGAAAATTAATGTGATTGACTAAATTATATATTTTATATAATCTCACAAAATATTCCAAATCATCCATTTTCATAATATACAAGTAAGAAAATTTATATGTTGTTTTTCTATGGTAACTTCTTCCATATCTTTGGAACTATGGAAAATCTGCATTTAAAAAAAAATGTTCATCAACTAATAACTCACATAAATAAAGTTAAACATCATTTAAAACTTTTCATAATCTAAATAAAATATATTATATTTAATTACATATACACATAATAACACCTATAAATCATACATATTCAAACATATTTATTGATATCATAACTTGAAAACACTATATTTTATCTTTGAAAATACCAAGGAACCAACCCTTATTTCCCATATTAAATACAAAATCCATATCCCTTATTTCCCATATTAAATACAAAATTCTTATCCCTTATTTCCCATATTAAATATGTATATTGTCTTCTTAACATTGAATTGCCAAATTCTTATGGTTGAAATGCCAACAAACCACCCCTCCTTTTAATATGTATATTAACATGGTAACTTTGAAATACTAAGTTTTTCTCTTTGAAACGGAAGTAATCCACCCACTGACATATTTTAATATGTATATTAACATAGTAACTTTCAAATACCAATATATTTCAGACTCAATGCTAAAAGATTTGGATTTTAAAAAAGATGTCCATTAATCATTAATTCACATAAATAAACTTAAACATGATTTAAAACTTTCCATTATCAAAATAAAATAAATTGTATTTAATTATAGAATCAAAATTATATATATTATATTTAATTATATATATAAATAATAACACCTATAAATCACACATATTCAAACATATCTATTGATATCATAACTTGGGAACACTATATTTTACCTTTGAAAATGCCAACAAACTAACCATTATTTCCCATATTAAATATGTATATTAACTTCTTAACTTTAAAATAACAAATTCTTATCCGTTATTTCCCATATTAAATAAGAAATTTGTGTCAATTATTTCCCATATTAAATATATATATTGGGTTAGTAACTTTGAATTACGAAACTCTTATAGTTGAAATCTCCACCAACAAACCCTCATTTTAATATGTATATTGACATGGTAACATTGAAATACCAAGTTCTTATATTTCATACTTAATGATAAAAGATATCTATTTTAAAAAAAATGTTATTCTACCATTAATTCACATTAATAAACTTAAAGATCATTTAAAAGCATTCCATAATCAAAATAAAATATATTATATTTAATTATGTAATCAAAATAAATATATTATATTTATTTATGTGTGCAAATAATTACATCTATAAATCACACATATTCAAACATGCTTATTTATATCATAACTTGGGAACATTATATTTTATCTTTGAAAATTCTCACAAACCAACCCTTATTTGTATTTCTGATATTAAATATGTATATTAACTTTATAACTTTTACCAAATTTTTATCATTTCCTATATTAAATATTAAATTCTTATTTCTAATTTTTCATATTAAATATATATTTACCTATTAAATATCAAAACTTTAACATGATAACTTTTAAATACCAAGTTATTCTCTTTCGTTTCAAGCTAAATAATCCACGTATTCTAATGTATGAATTTACATTTTAATATGTATATTAACAACGTAACTTTCAAATACCAAGTTGTTATATTTATGACACAAGAAAAATAATCCACGTATTCAAATGTATGAATTGGGGTCATAACCTTGAAATAGCCAATTTTTTTTAATCTGGAAGAGTCAACTTTTTTTAATCTCTAAATAATCAAACAGAGTGATTCACATTACCTCACAATATTTATCGCTAAAAATGTTATATAGATGTTTAATTCACATACAATATCATCTCCACTTTATTAGTCTCATTTCGTTCCCAAATCCATTTATTAAAGCATTTTGTTCCCAAATCCATTCATCGAAGGAAAGCGGGGCCAAAGATCATTGAAGGAAAAATATCAGTTGCTCGCAAAGTAGAGTGTGGTAAAAGAGGAAGTGACTAAAGCACTTCTCCCTGTGTCGAGATTGGCACAGGAGGAACCAGAGTCAACCGAGATGCAAGTGGGGAAGCTCGTTGAATCCATTCAACATATTCAAGCAAGGATAATGGAGTTAGAGCTCCAAGCAGTGCCAAGCACTCCACAAGAAGTGCACGATCAGTGGGAAGAAGCAACCAGGAACACAATAGAAATAATGAGGGCACTCACCTCAGAATGTAAGAAGTTAATTAATCGTAGTGTGCATACCTATGAGCACCTTGGAGAAGATCCAGAGCTGAAGAAACTGGAAGAAAAGCTCCATGAGGTGAAGGAGCAGGCATCCATCATGCAAGCGCAGATGAAGATGCTTACTGTTGTTGATAAATGAAGTGATCACAGGAGCAGCGCGCCATCCAATAGTAGGTGAATGCCATTGAGAGAAAATTCATGGAGGTGACACAGAGACTCGAGTCAGTGCATGACGAATCCTGCACGCTTTTTGAAAAGATTGAAGGTCAAGGCTCGCAACTAGACCAAGTAGTTACGACAGTGGAAGAATGCCTGGAAGGGCCTGTTATAGAGAAAGTAATCTAGGAGTTCGTCAAGAAGGAAGCTCTAGTGAAGCAACACATCAAGGCTCTCGATCTAAGCTCGAGGCCTTCAAAGCAACACTGCCCAAATCTGAGTGACTCGGGATGAGTCACAAGTGAGTGTTGGGGGCCTGTTGACCCTTGACTAAGTTTTAAGGAAACGTTGGTCGTGTTTGACAAGTTTTGGGACTTTGATAGGCCGGTCGAAGATGGAGACCCCAAGCGGAGCAGAGATCGTGGGATCTCGTTGGTTTTGCAGGCTTGTGGACCCAACAAAGGGTTTTTAGGGTGTATGTAATGGGTTATGGGATGTTGGTCCATGGGTTTACCCATGTTTAGGCCTTTTGTAATTTTATAAATAAGTAGTAGCTAAGCAAGATAGATGGAAATTGGCTTAGTGCATGATTAGTAGATTGATTTAGTGCATGACTACTGGTAATTGGCTTATTGCATGACTATTGGCAATTGTCTTAGTGCATGGCTACTAGTGACAATGTGCATGATGGGTTGATTTTGGCTTAGTGAAAGAAATTTTAAGTGCTTTGTGCTACTAAGGAGTTGGCTCTATGCCCTGATTTTGAGGAAGGTGGATCTAGTGTGTGGTGCACAAATCACCTGTCAATTGTGGAGTTGGGCTCTGTGGATTTGTGCACAAGAGTAGATGAATGTAAGGAGATTGAAGACTAATAAAGAACAAGAAGACGTTGGTGGACATAGCCCCACACTGGGGTGAACCACATATATCTTTTGTTTAATGTGCTTTGTGCGATGTTTTGAATGCTATTTATGTGGTTTATTTGTTAACATGTCGATCTTTACATATTTTGAATAGATAGATGGATGTGTATTTTTCTATTGATAGTAAATACATGCTAGATATGATTTAATGTTGTGTGCTAAGTGACTGGAAGTGTTAGATCCTGATTATTAATGTGTTTCTCTCTAATAAGGGTTAATTTTCTATGTACATGAGAATCATAACCTAATGCATCATGTTGGTTAAGTGCTCTGTTAAGCGTTGTAATCACAGATCTCTGTCCTAGCTTGGTTATAAACTCCTGAGTCCTACAACCCCCCTGCCTCTACCTCTGGTGAGACTTCATTTGCTTCACAGGTGTTGCCGAAAGGGCCAGTAGTTAGGGTTTTTTTGGTGCATTGTTGAAGCATTGAACCCTTGGGTCTACCCGTGTGCCAACAATCCATTTTCATAATATATAACTAAGAAAATTTATATGATGTTTTATATCTTAACTTCTTCCGTATCTTTGGAACTAAAATAAATGAAAATGAAAATTAATGATAAAACATCTCTATTTTAAAAAGTATGTTTGACTATCAACAATAAACACTACATTGACATAAATGAAGAGAAACATCATTTAAAACTTTTTTGAGGGTTAAGGTGTTTATTTTTACATTGCAAATGCAATTTTTTTACATAGTAGAGATCTTCATTTATGCAATGTACAACCATGCTTTCTAAAGATACCACCTTGATAATATGTCTCAAATCTTTTACTTAAAAAAAACATTTTATTTGAAAATTAATGTGATTGACTAAATTATATATTTTAGATCTCAAATCTCTCACTAAATTTTCCAAATCATCGATTTTCATAATATATAACTAAGAAAATTTATATGATGTTTTCTATAGGAACTTCTTCCATAGATTTGGAACTATGAAAGATCTCTATTTTAAAATGGATGTCCATCAAGTAATAACTCACATAAATAAAGTTAAACATCATTTAGGACTTTTCATAATCTAAATAAAATATATTATATTTATTTAGATATACAGATAATAACACCTATAAATCACACATATTCAAACACATTTATTGATATCATAACTTGGAAACAAGATATTTTATCTTTAAAATACCAAGGAAGAAACTCTTATTTCCCATATTAAATACAAAATCAATATCCCTTATTTCCCATATTAAATACAAAATTCGTATCCCTTATTTCCCATATTAAATACAAAATTCGTATCCCTTATTTCTCATATTAAATATGTATATTGGCTTGGTAGCATTGCATTCCCAAACTCTTATAGTTGAAATGCCAACAAACCAACCCTCCTTTTAATATGTATATTAACATGATAACTTTGAAATACTAAGTTTTTGTCTTTGAAACTCAAGTAATGTATATTAACATAGTAACTTTGAAATATCAATATATTTCAGATTCAATACTAAAATATCTCTTAAAAAAGATGTCCATCAATCATTAATTTACATAAATAAACTTAAACATGATTTAAAACTTTTTATGATAAAAATAAAATATATTATATTTAATTATATAATCAAAATTATATATAGTATATTTAATTATATATATAAATAATAACATCTATAAATCACACATATTCAAACACATGTATTGATATCATAACTTGGGAACACTATATTTTGTCTTTGAAAATGCCAACAAATCAACCATTATTTCCCATATTAAATATGTATATTAACTTCTTAACTTTAAAATAACAAATTCTTAAAACTTATTTCCCATATTAAATAAGAAATTTGTGTCCCAAATTTCCCATATTAAATATGTATATTGGCTTCTTAACTTGTAATTACCAAACTCTTATAGTTGAAATCCTCACCAACAAAAGCTCATTTTAATATGTGTATTGACATAGTAATTTTGAAACAATGATAAAGGATCTCTATTTTAAAAATGATGTCCATCTACCATTAATTCACATTAATAAATTTAAACATCATTTAAAAACATTCCATAATCAAAATAAAGTATATTGTATTTAATTATATAATCAAAGTAAATATATTATATTTAATTATATATACAAATAATTACATCTATAAATTATACATATTCAAACACACCTATTGATATCATAACTTGGGAACATTTATTTTATCTTTGAAAATGCCAACAAACCAACCCTTATTTCTATATTAAATATGTATATTAACTTTATAATTTTGAAATACCAAATTTTTATCCTTTATTTTTCATATTAAATATTAAATTCTTATTCCTAATTTTTCATATTAAATATATACCTATTAAATATCTAAATTTTAACATTATAACTTTGAAATACCAAATTCTCCTCTTTGACCCGCAAGCTAAATAATCCACTAGAAATACCAAATTCTCCTCTTTGACCCTCAAGCTAAATAATCCATTTATTTAAATGTATGAATTCACATTTTATTATGTATATTAACAACTTAACTTTCAAACACCTAAGTTGTTGTATTTATCAAAATACCTAACTTTCAAATATCTAACTTTTCATAATCCAAATAAAATATATTATATTTAATTAGATATACACATAATAACACCTATAAATCACACATATTCAAACACATATATTGATATAATAACTTGGAAACACGATATTTTATCTATGAAAATACCAAGGAACCAACCCATATTTCCCATATTAAATACAAAATCAGTATCCCTTATTTCTCATGTTAAATAAAAAATTGGTATCCCTTATTTCCCATATTAAATATGCATATTGGCTTAGTGATATTGGATTCGCAAACTCTTATCCTTGAAATGCCAACAAACCAACCCTCCTTTTAATATGTATATTAACATGGTAACTTTGAAATACTAAGTTTTTCTTTTTGAAACAAAAGTAATCCACCCACTCATATATTTTAATATGCATATTAACATAGTAACTTTCGAATACCAATATATTTCACACTCAATGCTAAAAGAAAATTTATATGATGTTTTCTATCTTAACTTCTTCCATATCTTTGGAACTAAAACAATTTGAAAATGGAAATTAATGATAAAAGATATCTATTTTAAAAAGGTTGTTTGACTACCAACAATAAACAACACATTGACATAAATGAATACAAACATCATTTAAAACTTTTCTTTCTTAAGATACCACCTTAATAAGATGACTAAAATCTTTTCATTGAAAAAAATCATTTTATTTGAAATTAATGCGATTGACTAAATTATATATTTTAGATCTGAAATCTATGACTAGATTTTCCAAATCATCCATTTTCATAATATATAACTAAGAAAAATTATATGATGTTTTCTATAAGAACTTCTTCCATAGCTTTGGAACTATGGAAGATCTGTATTCTAAAATGGGTGTCCATCAACCAATAACTCACATAAATAAAGTTAAACATCATTTAAAACTTTTCATAATCCAAATAAAACATATTATATTTAATTAGATATACACATAGTAACACCTATAAATCACACATATTCAAACACATCTATTGATATCATAACTTGGAAACAAGATATTTTATCTTTGAAAATACCAAGGAACCAACCTATATTTCCCATATTAAATACATAATAAGTATCCCTTATTTCTCATGTTAAATAAAAAATTGGCATCCCTTATTTCCCATATTAAATATGTATATTGGCTTCATAACATTGAATTCCCAAACTCTTATCTTTGAAATGCCAACAAACCAATCCTCCTTTTAATATGTATATTAACATGGTAACTTTGAAATACTAAGTTTTTCTCTTTGAAACGAAAGCAACGAAATCCACTTACTCACATATTTTAATATGTATATTAACATAGCAACTTTCAAATACCAATATATTTCAGACTCAATGCTAAAATATCTCTTAAAAAAGATGTCATCAACCATTAATTCACATAAATAAACCTAAACATGATTTAAAACTTTCCATGACCAAAATAAAATATATAATATTTAATTATATATATAAATAATAACACTTATAAATTACACATATTGAAACACATCTATTGATATCATAACTTGGGAACACTATATTTTATCTTTGAGAATGCCAACAAACCAATCATTATTTCCCATATTAAATATGTATATTAACTTTTAACTTTAAAATAACAAATTCTTATTCCTTATTTTCCATATTAAATAAGAAATTTGTGTCCCTTATTTCCCATATTAAATATGTATATTAAATTCTTAACTTGTAATTATCAAACTCTTATAGTTAACATCTCCACCAACAAAAGCTCATTTTAATATGTGTATTGACATGGTAACTTTGAAACAATGATAAAGGATCTCTATTTTAAAACATATGTCCATGTACTATTAATTCACATTAATAAACTTAAACATCATTTAAAAACATTCCATAATCAAAATAAAATTTATTATATTTAATTATATAATCAAAATAAATATATTATATTTAATCATATATACAAATAATTACATCTATAAATTATACATATTCAAACACACCTATTGATATCATAACTTAGAAATATCTATTTTATCTTTGAAAATGCGAACAAACTTTGAAATACTAAATTCTCATCTTTAATCCATAAGCTAAATAATCCACTTATTCAACTGTATTTTAACATGATAACTTTGAAATACTAAATTCTCCTCTTTGACCGGCAAGCTAAATAATCCACTTATTCAACGAATTGACATTTTATTATGTATATTAACAACATAACTTTCAACTTTCAAATACCTAAGTTGTTATATTTATAGCTATTAACCAAACAAAATAATCCACGTATTCAAATGTATGAATTGGCGTCATAACATTGGAATAACTAACTTTTTTTTAATATGGAAATAATCAAACACAGTGATTCACGTTACCTCGGAATACTGACCGCTAAAAATGTTATATAGATGTTTAATTCACATACAATATCATGTCCACTTTATCAGTCTCATTTCGTTCCCAAATCCATTACAATTTCTCATTTCGTTCCCAAATCCATTCATCGAAGGAAAGCGGGGCCAAAGAAACAGGTCATGGATAAAAATATTGCAGGTATTGTTCTCGTCGATCTTATGATGCGTCTCTCTCATATATGATTCCAGTTGGTTGTGGTTCTTCGATAACTCGATCCATTCCATTGATGTTATGTGTTGGTATGATAAACAAAGCATTCCATTCTATATGATGTGTATGTATTATCCATGCCAATTTCAGCGGTTTATCACAAATATATCTATGCCGCTCTATGCCGCCTACGGAAAGCAGGGACTGAAGACTGAAGCTTCTGCTTGAGACGCTTCTGCCCACCACCACTTGGAACGCTCTGAAGACCTATTTGATTAGGTGTTTGCAAAAGTAATACCCCATGTTATAGCCATCAAATCGCGCGAGACCCAGATGGATTTAAGACATGAGTCCATGGGAAGTCCGGCGAGAGAAGCGCTAGAGCAAGCCCTGCTCTAGCCCTGATCGAAGCCCTTATCGAAACCTACCCATCTGGCTGCTGGGCCGAAGATCAGGACCGGTAATGGACCGGAACCTCCTTACGTCATAATACGAATTTGAGCGTGAGACTAGAAACTGAAACCAAACGGAGTTCGCCCGGCCCCAGAGGGGAATCATAGCATGAAAATAAACTCCTCATTTCATAGCCTACTACTTATTCCAGCAGTCAAAACCTACCTACAGAGCACGGGCAGGGGATCATCTCCAACAGGCGGGTAGTCCAAATCTACACACACAAGAGCGCTTCATTCATGCACCAACAACCCTAGTTTCATGCACTGAGTATAGGTTCAAAAGCAATGAGACTGTAAATGCCAAGCTGCACCTTACTGCTTTTAGGTTCAGCGCCTTGATATGCTGCTCTAAAATTTGGCAAGAGGCTAGAGGGCTATATATACTCTATCGCCTCATACGACCACTTTCCTTTCGATCGATTGGGCGGAAGGGATATTTCGATTGGGCTGGGATGATAACAATTTGATCAGTCTTGGATAAGGAGGAGATAGGAACAAACACATAATCTAGTTCAGTCTAGTTCTATAATCAATGGATACAAAGATAACATCAGCTTCAAGTTCAGTAGAGTTAAATCATCATCCATCGAGTACTGGTCTTGGATCTTGGGGTTCGGGTTGGGATAATCATAATATTTTAGCGTCTGTAAATCCTATAAAAAATTTGTTTCCACTGACCGGTAGCGGTTTACTGAACGGACCTGCAATGATAGAGACACTAACCTAGAGACCTAACCTCAATAATCCGCCCTCCGACAAGTTCTTCCTTAACTTCCGTCGCCTCTGGCCGTTCTTCCCGGCCAGCCTCAGCATCATACCAGGTCTTACGACCAAGTGCTGCTTGACGAACCAACCCGTGATGCTAGAACGTTAGGCTAGACAGATTACACCATCCGACGATGATGCTTATATCGACAAGAGCACCGATTGATTGATGATGAGTCCCTTGCAGTACCATTCATTCCCGGTTCAGCTTATCGGTAGGTGTTCAGCTGGCCCAGGCCCCAGATAACGCCAAGGCTAGCTTGCTAATCGCTGGGTGCTAAACACGCTCTTACCTACTGAGAGAGGTCAATGAATAACGTATCCCCTGATAGTTGGACTTCCTCCTCACCTTCTGATCCCTGCAGACCCCGACCGAAGTCGTCCGAGTCTGACTCCTCCATGTATTGTTGTAATTCTTTAGTTCCATTTTATTTTATTTTATTGACAATCTAAATATGTTTTGTGTTTCTCATGTAGAAATTGTGATTATTTCACATTTGCCTTGTGTGATTCCAGAGAACAGCAGCACTGAAGGTGTGACTACAAGATGGAAAGCAACAATGCAGCAAAAGGAAATACTCGAATATATTTACAGAAATGGCATGCAGTCGCCCACCGCGGAAGATATAGAGAGAATCACTGCAGTTCTTAAAAACTATGGAAGAGTCGAAGGAAAAAACGTGTTTTATTGGTTTCAAAACTTTAACGCCAGAGAGAAAGAGCAACGCAAGCGGGCATTAGAATCATCACAGTCATTCACTGGAGAGGACGGTATGCGATAAATATAAACAGGCAGTCTTTAGAATTTTATTGTTTGTTTTTCGTTTGCTTCTAATTGTTTAGAATTTTATTGTTTGTTTTTGGTTTGCTTCTAATTGTTTTGGTGTCTTTCAGCTTCGAGGGGTCCAACGCTCTCCATCCAAAAACTGGTAAGCATCACGTACCGTTCACTAGTAAGTACAAACATAATAATGATGTGATTTTCTGTTGAGATTAATGAAAATTTCATAACCATACTAACATGTTCTGTATAACATACAGATTGGAATTGGAGATCAACTCGAGAGGGAAGGAAGGGTAACAGTGAAGGAAGATTCAGATGTATCTAACAAGGACTCGGGTAATAACTCCTTGGAGCTGTTGGAGCTGTTTCCTCTGAAACCTGACGGCTGTGGACTTGGACTTGGACGGTTTCGAAAGACACAATCGTTTTGCTGATGAGTGATAGGCAGCCAATATAGGAAGAAGTCTCTTGGCAGGAAACTGAAGTCTCTTGGCACCTGGATAAATCGCTGAACAATGTTTTCGGTCTTTTATATCTTCATTTCATTCAAACTTTTATTTTAACTTGATCCGTTGAAGAACAATGTTTTCGGTCTTTTATATCTCCATTTCATTCAAATTTTTGTTTTAATGGCATCGAGTGAAACCATTATCATATTTAGTTATAGTTTTAATTTAAGTGATTATATTTAGTTATAGTTTTAATTTCAGTGGGTTTTTAGCAGATGAATTAATCAGTGGTTTTGAGGTTTAGCTCAATATCTAATCATTGGTTTTATGGTTTAGTTCAATATCTGTGTGTTTTCAACAAGTAGATGAATTAAACATTTTGAGTTTGAGACTTAGTTCTTATCTGTTCTGAATTAATCAGTTTGAGGTTTAGTTCTTTATTTGTTATTGTAAGAGGAGGTAATGAGCCACACTAATCCTTAACCAAGTTTCGAACCACTGACTTTAACAACACAGAGTGGCTTAATAACACACTCTGTCACCGACTGTCCTACACCTCAGAGACTATTTATTTTATATTTTACATAATCTATATATTATTTATTTATTTTAAATAAAATTTGGTTTTCAAATTTTATTTCTTATTTTATTTTTTTGTTAGGCATATATGGTGATAAAACATAATTTGTTTTATATGTTTAATATATTTTAGTATTTGTCATATATACACTACATCAATACAAAATAGTTAGACTTAATGAACTTTTAATCATACATAATTTTTTTATCAACCAAATTTAATAGATATTTTTTCTATCAACAAGATTTAATATGTTCTTAATATTCTTTTTAGCCACAAGTAATTAAATGTTAATATTTGAGTTATTAACTTCATGCATATCAAGATATGGATGTTAGTCATTATTGAAATTCATTAGTTTAATTAGCTTAATAATAATGCAATGCAAACATCTCATCCCATTATTAAAATAATAATAATGCCTAAGCAAATACTTGAAATCCAATGGATTATTTATATTGTAGGGTTTTTAACTGAGAGTAGAAATTTTAGTGTAAGTTCTTACTTTTTATATAAAATTCTTATTTTAAAGGAAACATTTCATGTGTTTGACATAATCCATGGGAGAGACAATGTTTAGAAAGCATAACTTCATGTAAATCAAAGAATACAAATTCTGAGTACTTCTGTTAGGAAATTGATTAACTTGTAAGTGTCATTTCTCTTTGGAACTCCATTTTGATTACAGAAAAATACATTTCCGAACTTGAGTCTGTCATCTGGGTGGTTTTACAAACCTCACCTTGAACCTAAGGGTTGGGTTATGTGGTCTGAATTTGATAAAAACTTAGAATGCAAAGGAATAATCACTCCACGGATGTAAATTATTTTCTAAATTTTTCATTGACTCTAAACCTTTAATGATTGCAAAATGTTTAATTTAATGTGTCAATGTTTAATTTAATGTGTCAATGAATTGAAGATATTTTGCTAGTTTATTTATACTTGATTTACAAATATGATATATATATCTAAGTATGCCATGTTAAAAATAACTATTTTAGTATTTTTTTCATGGTTTTCATCATGACAGAAACATAGTCTTTACTAGTAATAAGTTAAATGACATTCAAATTGATGGTTTCATCTTAACATGTATATGCATGAAAAATAATTATATATTTATGATTAACTTGAATGGAGAGAATAATTTCTTGAAAATTTAGGTTGTACATATATATAGTTATAAAAACATAGATATGGTTAGTAATAATTCTTAAACTTAAAAAAATAACTTGTTGAGATTTTATGACATTTACATTTTACATTGAAGTTATTTGAATTAATAAACATATGGATGGTTATATGAAGAAAATTTAATATAATTAGCAGTGTTATATTGTAGGAATTGTTGCCTTGTTTATGGTTTATATGTATGAGTGGTTTATATAAAGATGAAGGGGATGGTCCTTCTTGAGTTATTTCTTATATTATATATCAAATTTTCATAATGGTAGGAATGGAATGTATATGTCTATTAACCATTCAAGATGCAAAGTGTTATTGTAAGTTTCTCCTTATTGTGGATAGAGTTATTGGTTTCTATTTTTAACTATTTTTGTTTATTTTTAATTAGAATCAAGTTATGCATGCTTATACTTCACAAGTGATCCCATTATTAATCCATGGATTATTTACCCTCTGGGATTTCTAACTCAACCTGGAATTTTTTATCTTGTTATTTATAACACATAGTTTTAACTTTTCAAGTACAAGGGGTTTTTACTTTTTAATGCATCTATTCTTCTTTAGTATGGTACCATTTTACATTTTACTTATACTTTTTTTCCCTTAGGCATGGACATTGATCATATCTTATTGAGATGAACAAGAAATTAATACAGTGATAGTGTAAGGATCGAAATGAAAGGTCGAGGAAGGTAAGATACACATAGTTTTAACTTTTCAAGCACAAGGGGTTTTTACTTTTTAATACATCTATTCTTCTTTACTATAGTACCATTTTACATTTTGCTTATACTTTTTTTTCCTTAGGCATGGACATTGACCATATCTTATTGAGATGGACAAGAAATTAATACAGTGATAGTGTAAGGATCGAAATGAAAGGTTGAGGAAGGTAAGATTTCTACATACTAACTAGATCAAAATGTTCCATTTGATAAATATAATATTGTATCAGCTATGAAATATTTTTTCTATCTATACTTGATACTTTTTATTTGAAATAATTTCAAAGAGTTATGTTTAATCATATTTTTATGTATGGAATGTGGTGGTTCATCAACTATATGTTAGTGATTCCTCTCAAGGATTAGTTTGGTGAGATTCATTTAAAGCTCAATTTTCTAAAGTTTAAATGAAATTTATTTTATTATTTTGTTTGGATAAATCTAAATGTAACATTTAACTTTTAACTAAATTACTATAATGATATTTATTTAGAGTCCAATTTCGACATCTTTAAACTAAATCTATTTTTGTTAACTTGTTGGTTAAACCTAAATATAACATTTACATTTTCATTAAACCTATGTAAAATACGTTGCATTCTTTGAAATTAAAGGTTTCCTTTTACTCTGCATGTGGATAGGGAGATTTCTACACTCAATGTTATGGCTTCAACAACGCTATTCAACAACTCTATTTTCAATAGCCTTTAGATATTTTTCATCAACAGTGGCACATTCATTATTAAACAGATAAATCTTCTTTCAATTTTTTTCTCAAAATAGTTGAATCTTATAGTTAGCTACCTCTGCAAAAGAATCTCTCTTACTTTTGGTAGGTGAAAATAATCATGTAAATATTTTGACACACTTAAAAAACACTTATATGTGGATACTTTTAAAAAAAATGGGTTCCACTTATTATTGATTTTGTTTGGGAAATATTTTTCGGGCAAAAAATTACTCAAAAATGGATTCATGTTGGGCTCTAGAATTACTCAATAAAAACAACATTAATAATATCCACACAATAGAGTGTGTATAATAGGTAAAAGAAATCTCTAATCCACAATTCTTTGAATATTATGTTTCAAATTAATTGTAATTAATAAAAAATGAACATCATGCTTCACATTCGTTGTGACTAATAATATTTGTCTTATATATGCATATATCTTCTTAGAATATGACTAGAATCATTAGTGAGAACCAAACCTATGGGCTAGAAGACACCTCATAAAAGACTAACCAATGATGTTTTAAAAGCACACCTAAGACCCACTTACCATTGGCCCACCGACCCAATAGAGAGGGTGTGGTCCCAGAAATAAAAGTACTAACATGAAGTAGCATGAGTGTATAATATATAAAAACATTCTGCAATAACAAGTTCAGTTCAATATTATGCTCTAAAATTTATAAAATTTATGCTTTGAATTGTCTGTAATTAATAAGATGCATAAGGAGAACAAAGATGGCACTACTAAGATTCAAAGGAGGAAAACTATGGCAGTACTTGATCCGAATGGATCTCCGCATGTGAAAGAACTTCTTAATTTGCGCCATGTTGATTTTAAGATGGCGACAAAAGTGTTTAAGTGGATTAAAATGATGCTTTCTTGAGTTTTATTTCTCACACATTTAATTATGAATTTGTGGGAAAAATACTTCATGCATTTTTCATATTAGTTTGATTAATGTTTTTATGAAGTGCTCATGCATTTAATTATGCATTTTATGAGCTTTAATAACTCATACATTATTATTATTCACCTGTAATTAATGCTCTTAGTTGGAGAGTGAGTTAGGAAAAACTATATATATTCCTTGTGTGAGCCATGTTGGGGAGGAAGAAAGGAGAGTGTGCTTAGCTATTGAAAGCCATAGTGTTGGGCTAATGAAGAGCCATAGTGCTTGAATGTAAGAGAGCTTTGAGAGCTCACTTTGAAGAAGGAATATAGAAGATTTGCATTCCGGTTGGAGCAGGTCCGAAGACGTAGCCTCAGAGGTGGAGGGGTGAACTCCGTTATCAACATCGGTTGTCTCTCTCTTATTTGCCTTCATGTGTTTTTATTTATTCTATGTTGATTTACTTATGTTTATGTGTTTTAATGCATTATGATAAATGAACTAATATGCTCAATAAAACTTGTATAAGCCATAGTCAATTTAAAGATCCTCACATTGTAAACATTTGGGAGAGTAGTACTCGACCCGTTTTCGGATCAAGTGGTATCAGAGAAGGCGACTTCTTTGCAGGATGGGCAGAGGAGAAAAGCACGCTGAAAAAATGCAAGAGTTGCAAGAGATCAATGACAGCATTCAAGCTGACAATGAAGAATTGAGAAGACTTTTACAATTAGCTGACGACGAGAAGCAAGAGCTTCAAGAGATGCTATGAGCCAAAGAAGAGTTATTGGCTAAGTTGCAGAAGGTTGAGAAGATTGATGTTTCATTTCAAGCCAAGGTATATGATGTTTCTTCATGTTCTATTTTCTCTCCATATCAAACTAATGTTGGCATGAAGATCCTCACGAAGATGGGGTATAGAGGAGGTGGACTTGGAATTAATGGTCAAGGAGTCACCCAGCCATTGAAGGTTGTACCAATACAACCATTTGTAGGCTTGGGTTATGGACATGAAGAGAAAGGAGAATGCTCGAAAGTTGTTGTAGCGAAATCCATCTCTTCACCATCGGATTCCAAGAAGGGAATCAAGACAGTTAGTCCCCATCAGTTCAAGGACAAGTCAGGAAGGTATAACAACCATTCAAGTTCTTCTTTTTCATATAAGAGAAATGATTGCTTCCATAGATCTTCTAACCGTGATGCAGTGATGTAGTTAAGCATCAAACAAAGAAAATGTGGGTTAAGAAGATGGATGTGTCCATGAGAAGTGAGACCAAGAAGAAGAAGAAACTTTTGTATCCTCCTGCAAGGAATGTACAACTGAATGGAAAATGAAGGAATTTCTACAATTTCTGCAAAATTAGTGGCCATTGGGAGAAGAAGTGTTGGAAATTGCACCCTGAAATTCACCACAAGTCAAGCAAGTAGAATGTAAAAGAGCCTGTGAAGAAGGAGGCTCCATCCACCATTGGAAAAGCACAATTACGAGATGAAAGTGCTTGGTGCTGGTTCAGTAAGTAGTTCATAATGTTTCTACAAGTTTTATTTCTGCTATGTTGCAAAATTTTGAGTTTTATGGGGGCCAGTATCCCTCTTTTGATGGAAAACACTCAAAAATTTTCAAACTTGGAATTGAGAAGTAATGGCATCATTGCAAAGGGTTCGACGAGAGAAATCCAATGGCGTGAAAATCGCACCAAACGGCCTCCGGATGAGAAAGTTGCTTCTTATCTTAGATCTGGTTGATGATGGCAGCTGAATTCTCAAGAGCAGCCAATGAAGACAGCGACGCCCCTGTGATCGTGTTCAAGTTATCAGAAGATTTGAGACCATCGTCCACTGGGGTTTCAACTGAAGAAATTTCTCCATGGATTTCCATGGGTTTAGTATCAACGGAGGGTTGATTTTATGAGGGCTTGGAGTCGTCTCTCACTGGCTCTGCCATGGATCCTGTGAAAACAAACCTCGGCTTCCATAGACATGCCCGTGAGAATTCTACTGCATTTATTCGACAGTCCACAGGAATTGAATCCTATCCAGGTTGAAGTGCACGAAATGGACTTCGATCCTGTTGCGGTGCTTGAGCAGAAACTGTTTGTTATATTCGGCAACGATTCTGAGCAATCTCTTGATGAGAAGCTGGCGATCTCGAAAGCTAATCTTGTCGACTTGGAATTCCTCATGAAGATCCTCAGAGATCCTAAAAACGCGTCCATCATATTCATGGTAAAGTTCAAAATAGTAGGTTGTCGGTGTTTTAAAAATACTCTCTACAACTTCGACATACGAAGGAAAAAGAAAAAAAACTTTGTAAGGTCGGCAGAAGACAACAAGATCACAGAAAATGGATATGCAGCCTGTAGTCTTAGTGATCACGGACTTTGTAACCCTCCATGCAGCCATCGTTAGTTGGGGCCTTAAAAATTTTCAAGTTAAAGACAAAGATTTGCATGTATTACATAGGCAGATCGATTAGAGGGGAAATTAAATTTGAAATCCTCATCTCTGGATGTTGTCGTATCGATCTCTGGACTCCACACGCAACAATGGTTGTTGGAGCTCGTGAGGGTTCTCAGACCGGGAGGGATTATCGTCCTTCAAAACCCTAATTCCGCAAATGATGATGTTAAAGAGACCCTATTTTCCCTAGAACACATTCTTCTGTTGGAGGGATTTGTACTTTTGAAGGGTCCCGATGGCAGTATCGATGGGCTTGGGCCATTGGTGGTGAAGGGTAGAAAGGCTTCTTGGGAGACAGGATCTTCATTTAAGCTTAAGAAGAAGGTCGCGCAGAAGCCGACTGATGTGGTAATGGTTGATATACCAGCCTTTAAGGTTCAATTAGGGGATGACCTGGATGATCTCATCGATGTTAAGGTCCTAACCTGCACATAGGTAGATCAATGTATTCGGATGTAATAAAGGTCAATATTAATAAGGCCTTTCAATAAAATAGAATAAGGTGGATGTAAGAAGACCTAATAGAAGCTTCCACTTCTAGATGGATCTTCCTCTAGATGCTTCTCTTAATAGACATATTTAGTATAAATAAGGGTCAAGGGTATGAAAACTCTAGCTGGGAGATTATTGTAACAGAGCGCTGCTCGATTGGAGGTTGCCCCCTTGAAGAGGCCTGTGAACATTTCTTTCTGAATCAAAGTGCTATTTTTATTTCTATTCTTATATAATTTCTATGTTATTGTGAATATTATGCTGGATATTTTACTATTATTTTGCCATTTCTAGCATTTTATTTTTGTTCTGCATATTTTATATATCTGGTATCTTGCAAGTGGTATCAGAGCACTTTCCTTTGCCGAAATTGTGGGTATATTTTTTTTAGGGTAGAGACGTATTCTGCCATCTTTAAGCCACAGAGATCTGTCGTTACGCGCATAAACCCACGGTTGAGGGATTCATACACATAGGAAATACAAGTGGTTCTTATGCACACATATGTTGGCCACCCTTGTAACCCCTGTTGGTACCCCTTCGAGTGGTAGCACATCAGAAAACACATGTGTACGGATTGGCCTAGATTTCCTAAAGCCCTCTTTAGATAAACCTATCGGCCATCGGACTATTATAGTGTCACCAAGAACAACACTCAGGAAGATACTCTCTAGTACCTGGGTAGTCGGGTAGTACGGCTAAGGGTACAGTCTATCCTCCTTGGTTAGTGCCCTGAGATATTGGGTCGAGCACTACTGTTGGACCCCGCACACTACTACATATTGTAAAAATTCCGACGTTTTATTTGCGGTGTTATGGAAAATTTTTTCCATATTGTCACAAAATAGAGGAAATTTATAAAAAAAAAAAATCATGTTTCCTGATAACGTCGCTCTTTCCACATTAACGTCGGTCTTGCCACGTTAACGTCGGTCTTGCAACGTTAACATCGCTCTTGCCACGTTTTCCACTGGAACGTCTCTCTTGCCACGTTTGTGAAGCTGTATGTCGCAATTGCCATTTTAACATCGGTCTTGCCACGTTAACATTGCTCTTGCCACGTTTTCCACTGGAACATCTCTCTTGCCACGTTTGTGAAAATGTATGTCGCAATTGCGACATTTTCGAAACTAGGTTTTCCCCTCCAATGGTCACCTTAGTATGTTCACCAAGTCAAAATACCAACAGTCACTTAAGACTTTTTTACGTCGGAATTGCGACGTTACAAAATCTATAAATATGTTGCATTTGAAGGATGTTGCGACAAGTTTGCTATAATAATGACGCTTCAAAAAGGGTTTGCGGGTCTTCTCGGTGAACAAAAAATAGATATTTGTTTCAGTATAAGTCTGTGGGGAAGAATGTCAGAAAATATTAGAGATGAGAAAAGAATTAAAGAGGGTGAAAAGGGTGACGGTAAATGTTATTTCCCTTGCAAAAATTGTTGTACTAGACGTCCTGAAAGAGTTTTAATAGCAACAGCTACAAAACATTGTAGAAAATATGGGCACATGGATGGGGGATATTGACGAAGAAGGTGGATGAAAAAGGGTTCGATAATGTTAACCCATCAATTCTCGTCATGATGGTTGAATATATCATGATGTAAGATTCCATTGATGAAGCCAAAACCTTATTAATGTGAGTTACTATTGATGATGAAGACCTTAAATCTTGTCAACATCAAAGACATCCAATCTAATGACAATGTATCCAAGACCCATCATGTTAGTGATATCCACTCAACCATGTTGACATTAGTCATGAGGATTGCTATGAGTTGAAATGCCATAATGATCTTCAAATATTTTCAAGAGGTTTGTTTATTTTAGACTAGTGCCAGAATTCATTAGGCATGGAGTCATAATGTACCACACCTAACCACATAACTCGCTATTTAATATGAAGGCGAAACTACTACTAAAGAGTTCATGATGGCATGCATTTAACATTTCAATGTGATAACCACAGAATCTATTTTATATTATTATAAATGTTAATTGGAAAATGAGGAAGGTATTATTTGGTCGATTGTGTGTAGGTGTAAGGCGATTTGGTGCTAGAATTTTGTTAACCAAATTGCTCATGGAGATCAAGCCCAGATGATAGTTACAATGTATTCTTCTCTCTCATTTTCATGGCATTTCAAGCATTAAACATTAACCCTAGGATATTGACGAAGAAGGTGGATGAAAAAGGGTTCGATAATGTTAACCCATCAATGCTAGTCATGATGGTTGAATATATCATGATGTAAGATTCCACTGATGAAGCCAAAACCCTATTAATGTGAGTTACTATTGATGATGAAGACCTTAAATCTTGTCAACATCAAAGACATCCAATCTAATGACAATGTCTCCAAGACCCATCATGT